>PVIH01014009.1:0-55836 GCA_004025045.1 Sigmodon hispidus | reverse complement strand
TTCAAAGTGGTTGGGGTTAAGTTGAGGTCTTTGATCCACTTGGATTTGAGTTTTGTGCAGGGTGACAGGCTCGGATCTATTTGCATTTTTCTACACACTTCCTTCCAGTTATGCCAACACCATTTGTTAAATATACTATCTTTTTTCCATTGAATGTTTTGGGCCTCTTTGTCAAAAATCAGGTGTTCATAGGTTTTTGCGTTAATGTCTGGATCCTCAATTCTATTCCATTGATCCACAAGTCTGTTTTTATGCCAGTACCATGCTGTTTTTATTACTGTAGCTCTATAGTATAGCTTGAAGTCAGGAATGCTGATACCTCCTAAGGTTCTTTTGTTGAGTAAAATTATTTTGGCAATCCTGGCTTTCCTGTTATTCCAAATGAAATTGAGTATTGTTCTTTCAAGTTCCAAAAAATATTGGGTTGGGATTTTGATAGGCAGTGCATTGAATCTATAGATTGCCTTTGGTAGAATTGCCATTTTTACTATGTTGATCCTACCAATCCAGGAACATGGGAGAACTTTCCATTTTCTGATATCCTCTTCAAATTCTTTCTTCAGTGATTTAAAATTTTTGTCAAATAGGTCTGTTACTTCTTTGGTTATAGTTACTCCAAGGTATTTAATACTATTTTCAGCTAAAATGGAGGGTAATGTTTCCCTTATTTCTTTTTCAGCTCTTCTATTTTTAGTGTATAGAAGAGATACTGATTTCTTTGAGTTTATCTTGTATCCTGCTACATTGCTGAAGATGTTTATCAGCTGTAGCAGTTCTTTGGAAAAATTTTGTGGGTCACTTATATATACAATCATATCATCTGCAAATAAAGATAGCTTCACTTCTTCTTTTTCAATTTGTATGCCCTTAATCTCTTTTCATTCCCTTATTGCTTTAGGTAAGACTTCGAGAACTATATTGAATAGATAAGGGGAGAGAGGACATCCTTGTCTAGTTCCTGACTTTAGTGGGATATCTTTGAGTTTTTCTCCATTAAGTTTGATACTGGCTGTCGGCTTCTTATAAATCGCCTTAATTATATTTAGGTATTCTCCCTTTATTCCTGATCTCTCCAGGGCTTTAATCATAAAGGAGTGTTGGATTTTGTCAAAGGCTTTTTCCACATCTAAGGATATGATCATGTGGTTTTGTTCCTTTAGTTTGTTAATATGATGGATAACATTTACAGTTTTTCATATGTTGAACCAGCCCTGCATTTCTGGGATGAAGCCTACTTGGTCATGGTGGATGATGTCTTTTATGCATTGTTGTATACGGTTTGCCAAAATTTTGTTGAGAATTTTCGCATTAATATTCATGAGGGAAATTGGTCTGTAATTCTCCTTCTTTGTTGTGTCTTTGAGTGGTTTGGGTATTAGGGTGATTGTGGCCTCATAAAAGGAATTTGGCAATATTCCTTCAGTTTCTACTGTGTGAAATAGTTTGAGGAGTAACAGTAGTAATTCTTCTTTGAATGTCTGGTAGAATTCGGCACTGAAACCATCTGGGCCAGGGCTTTTATTTTGGGGGAGATTTTTAATGACAGCTTCAATTTCCTTAAGGGTTATAGGCCTGTTTAGGTAATTAATCTTTTCTTCATTTAATTTTGGAAGATGGTGCCTGTCCAGAAAGCTGTCCATTTCTTCTAGGTTTTCCAATTTTGTAGAATACAGATTTTCAAAATATGACCTGATAATTCTCTGTATTTCCTGGGGGTCTGTTGTTATGTCCCCCTTTTCATTTCTGATTTTGTTGATTTGGACACTCTCTCTCTCTGTTTTTTGATTAGTTTGGCTAAGGGCTTATCTATCTTGTTAACTTTCTCAAAGAACCAACTTTTAGATTCGTTGATTCTTTGTATTGTTCTTTTTGTTTCAATTGTATTGACTTCAGCTCTAAGTTTGATTATTTCCTGCCGTCTACTCCTTCTAGGTGAGTTCGCTTCTAATTGTTCTAAGGCTTTCAGCTGCGCTGTTAGGTCTCTAGTGTGGGATTTCTCAAGGTTTTTCATATAGGCATCTAGCGCTATGAATTTTCCTCTTAAGACTGCTTTCATTGTGTCCCAGAAGTTTGGATACGTTGCAGATTCATTTTCATTGAATTCTAGGAAGACTTTGATTTCTTTCTTAATTTCTTCTTTGACCCAGGATGGTTCAGCTGATTGATGTTAAGTTTCCATGAGTTGGTAGGCTTTCTTTTGGTTTTGATGTTGTTGAACTCTAACTTTAGGCCCTGATGGTCCGATATGTTACAAGGGATTATTTCCACTTTTTTGGATCTGCTGATATTTGCTTTATGACCAATTATGTGGTCGATTTTGGAGAAAGTTCCATGAGGAGCTGAGAAATATGTATATTCCTTTGCCTTTGGGTGGAAGGTTCTGTAGATATCTATGACATCCATTTGCATCATAACCTCATTTAGACTCCTTATTTCTTTGTTGAGTCTCTGTCTGGTAGATCTATCCAGGGTTGAGAGTGGGGTATTGAAATCTACCACTATTAGGGTGTAAGAATTGATGTGGGATTTGAGCTTTAGCAGTGTTTCTTTTACATAAGTAGGTGCCCCTATATTAGGGGCATAAATATTTAAGATTGAAATCTCCTCTTGACCAATTTTTCCTGTGATGAATAAGTAGTGACCCTCTTGGTCCCTTTTTATTGCTTTTAGCTTAAAGTCTACTTTGTTACATATTAGGATTGCAACCCCTGCTTGTTTCTTAGGACCATTTGACTGGAAAATCTTTTCCCAATCCTTTATTCTAAGTCTGTGTCTGTCTTTGCAGTTGAGGTGTGTTTCTTGTAGGCAACAGAAGGATGGCATCTGTTGTTGTATCCATCTTGTTAGGGTGTGACGTTTTATAAGAGAGTTGAGTCCATTGATATTAAGGGAAATTAGTGACCATTGATTCATATTTCCTGCCATTTTTGGTGGTAACTTGTTTGTATTTTCTTTCTCTCATTATTCTTCTGTGGAATTGATTGTTTGAGATTTCCTGTGTGTATCTGGGGTCCTTAGATTGGAGTTTTCCCCCTAATACTCTCTGTAGTGCTTGATTGGTAGATAGATATTCTTTCAGTCTGACTTTGTCCTGAAATACCTTGTTTACTCCGTCTATGGTGATTGATAATTTTGCCGGGTATAGTATTCTAGTTTGGCAGCCATGCTCTTTTAGCATCTGTATAACTTCTGACCAAGCCCTTCTAGCTTTCATCGTTTCCATTGAATAGTCAAGCATTATTTTGATGGGTCTACCTTTATATGTAAGTTGGCCCTTTTCTTTTGCACCTCTTAAAATTATTTCTTTGTTCTGTACGTTTTGTGACTAGAGTATAATGTGGCACACTGACTTTTTTTTGGTGGGTCATATGTATTTGGAGTTCTATAAGCTTCGTGTATCTGTATAGGCATTTCCTTTTTCAGGTTAGGGAATTTTTCTTCTATGATTTTTTGAACACATTTTCTGTGCCTTTGAGCTGGTACTCTTCTCCTTCTTCTATTTCTATTATTCTCAAATTAGGTCTTTTCATGGTGTATTAAATTTCTTGAACATTTTGAGTTATGGCTTTTTTAGTTTTACTATTTCCTTGACTGATATATCTATTTGAGCTACTGAGTCTTCCACTCCAGAAATTCTATCTTCCATCTCTTGAACTCTATTTGTTCTTTTTTCTTCTTTATTTATTGTGTATTTATCAAAAAAAAAACAGTAAAATGAATTTAAAATGCTGAAAAGTTTACAATAACTGTATAGAAGATAAAAATCTTAAGCATGACTTTTCACAGGTGATAATGCAACTAACATTGCTACACATATATTTACTTTGTGTTCAGCTTTCCCTCTGAATTTTTTTTCCATCCTTGTATATCCTTATTCAAGGTCCCTTCCCCCTCCCACCACATCAGGTCATTTTTCTTCTCTGCAACTCCCCATCTCCTTCCTGGGCAGGGAGAAGGCAGTCTTAATGTCCCACTGACCTAATAATGCTTGGATCAATCTCCACTCCTGTCCAAATCCAGTTTTGTCCATCCTCCCTCAAGAGTGACTCAGGTGTTCCTACAGTTGTAGTGGGGTCTGAAGGGTCAGTCCAGGGTGTTTCTGATCCCAAGCTGTTCAGAGGTTGTGGTTTGCAGCTTGGCCATGCTTGGCTTTTTTTCTTGTTTGTTTATTTAGAGACCACTAATGAGTGAGTACATCCCCTGCTTATCTTTATGAGATTGTGATACCTTGCTCAGGAGGATATTCTCCAAATCCATCCATTTGCCTGCGAATTATAGGATATCGTTTTTTCTTACTGCTGAGTAGTATTCCATTGTGTAGATGTACCACAGTTTGTTAATCCATTCTTCAGTTGAGGGATATCTAGGTTGTTTCCAGGTTCTTGCTATAACAAATAATGCTGCTATGAACATAGTTGAGCTAATACCTTTGGAGTGTGAATGTGCCTCTTTAGGGTATACGCCCAGAAGTGGTATTGCTGGGTCCTTGGGGAGATTGATTCTCAATTTTCTGAGAAACTGCCACATTGCATTCCAAAGTGGCTGAACAAGCTTGTTTGTGTTGCTTGTATCTGTTGTTCCATCTTTTTTCTTTAGGTTTTCTATTTCCTTCCTTGTCTCATTTTGTGCCTTTTTTATTGCTTCTATTTCAGCTTTTAATTTATGGTATATTTCTTTCATAAATTTGTTCATCTCTTCCAATTTTTTTTGCATTTTCTTCTATTTATTTAAGGCCTTTTTTCATATCTCCTTTGAGTGCTTCGATGATCATCGAAAAGAAATTTTTGGTGTTCCTTCCTTCTGTTTCCTCTTCATTGCTCAGTTCAGGTCTTGTATTTGTAGGATCACCACTTTCTTCTGGACTTACTTTGTTGTTCTTTATATTATTAAGTAAGTTTTTGCACTGGCGTTTGCCCATGACTTTAGTGGTTCACAATTAGGTGGCTCCTGGTCAGTTGTGGCACTTGGCCTTGTGTGTTTCCTGTTACCTCCTAGGAAACAGCCAGCCACTGAGCCAGCCTGCTCAGCCACTACTTCTGCACTGTGCAGGGGACTGAATTTCAAGTCTTCAATCTTTCTCTGTTTGACCATTTGGAGGCGGGGTTGCGCCCTGCAAACTCCCTCAGCAGTAGGTGGGGGGACTGTGACAGGCAGTGTTTATCTCTGCCTGCTCCAGAGTACACTGGGACAATCTCTGCAGACAGCACCCTGTCCTGGAACTGGAACCGGAACAGACAGGAGCTCAACTCTCCTCTCCCTTGCAGGGATACAGGTGCTCAGGCCTGCTGACCCCTCCTCACCTCTGGATGGGTTCTGAGTCTGTCCTTCAGTGTCCCCAGTCCTTATCTGTTTGCTCAGTTGGAGGTGGGTAGCTGTGCTATTTCCCTCTGCAGTAGTTGGGGGCACCATGACAGGCAGAGTTTATCTCTGCCTGTTGCAGAGTGAGCTGGGACTTGCTCTGCAGACAGCACCCTGTCCTTGTTCAAAATTTCTATCTTTGGTTATTTTTGTTTTGTTTTATTTTTTTTAATTATTAATAAAGTCTCACTCTTTATCCATGTATCCTGTTGTTCAAATACCCTTTCCCTCCCACCCTTATTAGTTACTCTTCTCCCCATCTTCTTATCTCCTCCCCAGCTAACAGAGGAAGTCCCAAGTTCCCAAGGTAGCTTAGTTCAACATTCACTTAGGCAAATCCACTTTCCTCATCCCCACATCAGGACTGGCCCAAGTGTTCCTCTGGAAAGAATGGGCTCCAAACTTCCAGTTCAAGGTGCTTCAGATCCCAAGCTGTTCAGTGTTTGTAGTTTGCAGATTGGACATGCTTTGCTTTTGTTTAAAGACCACTAATGTGTGAATACATCCTCTGCTTATCTTTCTGGTATTGTGAAACCTTGCTTCTGAGGATATTCTCCATATCCATCCATTTGCCTGCAATATATAGAATATCATTTTTTCTTACTGATGATTAGCACTCCAGTTAGTAGATGTGCCACAAATTGTTAATCCATTACCCAGTTTAAAACCAACTAGGTTGTTTCTAGTTTTTTCCCCCTTTCTTTTTATTATTATGAATAAAGTCACATTTTCTATCCATGTGTATCCTTATTCAAGGTCTCTTCCCTATCCCACCCCCTCCAGTCACTGTCTATATACATTTCCACATCTTCTCCGCAGCATGGGCAGGAGGTCCCAAGATCCCAAAATTGCTCAGTTCAGCATCCACTCCTGGCAAATCCAGTTTCCTCATCCTAATATCAAGACTGAGTCAGGTGTTCCTCTAGAAGGTGTTGTATCCAAGGTGTCATACCAAGGTGTTCCAGATTCAAACTCTTTAGGGGTTGTGGTTAACAGCTTGGACATGTTTTGCTTTTTGCTTTTGTTTTGTTTTGTTTTGTTAAGAGACAAAAAATGAGTGAATACATCCCCTGCTTATCTTTCTGGATTTGAGATACCATGCTCAGGAGGATATTCTCCAAATCCATCCACCTGCCTGCAAACTGTGGGATATCATGTTTTCTTACTGCTCAGTAGTCCTCCATTTTGCAGATGTACCACAGTTTGTTAATGCATTCTTCACTTGAGTGGCATCTAAGTTGCTTCCATGTTTTTCCTATTACGATTAATGCTGATATGAACATAGTTTAGCAAATGGCTTTGGAGTGTGACTGTGCATCTTTAGGGTATGCACCCAGAAGTGGTATTGCTGGATACTTGAGGAGATTGATTCCCAGTTTTCTAAGAAACTTTCATACTGCATTCATGAGTGGCTGAAAAAGCTTATACTCCCACCAACAATGAAGGAGTGTTCCCCTTGCTCCACAACCTCTCCAGCATAGGCTGTCATCTGTGACTTTTTTCTTAGCCAATCTAACAGGTATCAGGTGGTATCTCAAAGTTGTTTTGATTTGCATTTCTCTGATGTCTAAAGAAGATGAGCACTTTTCCATGTCCCTTTCAGCTATTCGTAATTCTTCTGCTGAGAATTCCCTTTTTAATTCTGAACCCAATTTTTTTGATTGGGTAATTCAAGGTTTGGGCTCTAGTTACTTGAGTTCTTTATACATTTTATTTTATTTTTTTAGATAGCTAAAGATGATTTTAATTAAACTATTCTGGAGTGCTATTGATTATTGCAAATTTACAAATGATAGTATGTGGTTCTTTGCTTCACAAGGTGCTCAGCAGATTGTCTCAATCTCCACATATGGGACTGCCTACTGCATTTCATGATCATAGTGTTTAGCAAGTACCAAGAGTGAAGTAGTATAAAAAAACTTTCTTCCTCCTTTTAAAAACAGACTTTCTCCTGTTTTGTTCCCTTATTTCTCTTCATTATATTTTACAGAGACACCACTGTTTTTAAAGAATTCATAAACATGAGAAAAATGTCTTTAATAATTTCTGTAGCTCTTCAAAATTGCATTAAAATCTTCTCAAAAAGTAAATAGCAGGTATGGGAAACAATGCAATGGTCTGACAGAAAAGCTTGCAACCTTTGCTTATTGTGCTCATCACTTCAATCTTTCTCTGTTTTGGAAGAGATTTAGATTCTCCATATCACATGTTAACCTTCAGCCTTAGTGTCTGGGGTAAAAATTGATATCATTCTAATGGGAATGTATTTGTCTGAGTGGTTGTACTACAGAATTCCAAGTCTGATCAATTAGTTACCCATGACATAATTGCATTGACAAATTCCTTAGGAATGCATTTCCTATTCAGCTGGTCACTGGTTTTCAAGCTCACCAAACATGTACCTGTCACTGTAGTTGTAGCTTTTCTTCTTCTTCTTCTTCTTCTTCTTCTTCTTCTTCTTCTTCTTCTTCTTCTTTATTATTATGAATAAAGACATAACATTTTCTATTCTAGTAAGTGCTTATTCAAGGTCCCTTCCCCCTCCCACCACATCAGGTCATTCTCTCTTCTCCACATCTCCCCATCCACCCAATGGGCAGGTGGTCCCAAGGTCCCACTGTCCCAATATTGCTTAGTTCAGCCTCTACTCCTGGCAAATCCAGTTTGCTCCCCCCAACATCAAGAATGAGTCAGGTGTTCCTCTAAAAGGTGTGGGATCCAAGGAGTCAGTCGAAGGTCTTCCTGATCCCAAGCTGTTCAGTGGTTGTGGTCTGCAGCTTGGGCATGCTTTGCTTTTTTTGTTTGTTTGTTTGTTTAGAGTCCACTAATGAGTGAATACATCCCCTGCTTATCTTTCTGGGTTTGTGATATCTTGTTCAGAAGGATATTTTCCAAATCCATTCTTTTGCCTGCAAATTGTACGATATCATTTTTTCTTAGTGCTGAGTTGTACTCCATTGTGTAGATGTACCACAGTTTGTTAATCCACTCCTCAGTTGAGGCACATCTAGGTTGTTTCCAGGTTCTTGCTATTACAAATAATGCTTCTAGGAACATAGCAGGTAATGTTGAGGTAATGCCATTGGTTTGTGACTCTGCATCTTTAGGGTATACACCCAAAAGTGGTATTGCTGGGTCCTTGGGGAGATTGATTCTCAGTTTTCTGAGAAACCTCCATACTGCATTCAGAGTGGCTGAACAAGCTTATACTCCTATCAACAATGGAGGAGTGTTTCCCCTTGCTCCACAACCTCTCCAGCATAGGGTGTCATCTTTGTCTTTTATTTTAGCCAATTTGACAGATATAAGGTAGTATCTCAAAGTTGTTTTGCTTTGCATTTCTCTGATGGCTAAAGATATTGAGCACTTTTTCATGTGCGTTTCAGCCATTTATAATTCCTCTGCTGAGAATTCCCTTTTTAGTTCTAAACACCATTTTTTGATTGGATATTCAAGGTTTTGGGCTCTAGATTCTTGAGTTCTCTATATATTTTAGAGATCAGTCCTCTATTACTTGTAGGATTGGTGAAAATCTTTTCCAATTCTGTAGGTTGTTGTTTTGTCCTATTGACTCTGTCCTTGGCTTTACAGAAGCTTCTCATTTTCTGTAGGTCCCACTTATTAATTGTTGTTCTTATTGTCTGGGCTACTGGTGTTATATTTAGGAAGTGGTCACCTGTGCCAATTGTTGGAAGTTATTTCCCACTTTCTTTCTATCAAGTTCCGTGTGGCTGGGTTTATGCTGAGGTCTTTAATTGCCTTGGATATGAGTATTGTGCAGGATGACAGACTTAGAACTATTTGCATTTTTGTATACACTACCATCCAGCTGTTCCAACACCATTTTTTTTAATGATAATGTGTTTGTCCATCGAACATTTTGGGCCTCTTTGTCAAAGAAGTGGTTCATGATTACCTTTAACACTTATTTGGTAGCTTTATGCAATCAATGAGACTTTCCACAAAGAAACAAAAGAAAACTAATACAGAAGTGGAAGTCAGTGAAATTTATAAAATATTAATGGATCAAGACATACAGTTTACTCAAAGAAGTTCCTATGTTCCATTTCCACCATAAGAAGTACAGTTGACTAATTTGTAAATCAAATCAATAAGCTAGTTATGTTAGAAAGACATGAAATAGAAAGCATTGCTATGTCATGGTGTTGCTCCATCATCCTTGAACAAAATTTCACATTAGAAAGATAATTAAATTTTATTTTGTAGAAAACTAGGCTATTAAAAGACAGAAAAGTATTTTATAATTTATATCACAGCAACTTAATTGCAGTTTATGTTTTTATGTAAAGGATACATGAAATTTTATATAATATCTTAGCCATGAGAATTGCTGCCCTGATAGACCATTACGCTAGACTTCTGGGCTTGTATTCCTCATTAACAACTCAAGTTGTCAGACCTTGCAATCTACAAGACTCCTCTCATCTTTCAAATGCACACATCACTCTGAGATCTCAGCAGCTCCTTGAAACATTGAGTTGGACAGCTCTTCTTGGACTAAGTATGGTAGTTTTTTGCATGTGGCATGTGTATGGAATTTTAACACAGGGAATACCTCGCTAGAGTTTATTAGCAGAACAGCAGGCAGAGGTGCGGGATGGAAGGGAGTGGAGAAAGAGAGTGGGAGGGGCTTGTGTGAGCACTTTCTTTAAGAGAGTGGGTGGTCCCATTTTTGCATAGCCACACCCAGAGGCATAGTTGCAACTCTGTTACATTCCAGGTGAAAGCCGGCCTTGGGAATGCTTACAAAGTGTAATTATCAGAGAAACAAAATCAGCCAGCTTCTACTGAACCAAGAACAGTTTTTTGCAACACAGAAGATACCAACTCCAAGTAGACCAAGTGTTCAAATTGGACCAAAAAGTCTCCCCGAGATATAGAAATCTCTAAAGCAGAATGAACCAAGATCAGATTCTTGACCAGAGATAAATCCTGAACTAATTCAAGTAAGTAAGGAATGAGTGAACACCAATGCTAGAATACATGTAATGGTGGTATCATACCACCAGAATCTAGTGGTTGTACAACAACAAGACAAGAAGCAGAAGGAAATTATCATTAAAGTAACCATATGAAGATGATAGAAGCCTTTGAAAGGAAATAAAATCTCCTTTAAAGAAATAGAAATAGATATGGAATAACTCAATAAATTCCTTATACAAAACCAACAAAAGTAATCAAACATGGGAAGAATAGAGTTCAAGAACTAGAATTGAAATAGAATCAATAAAAAAACATAAAAACCAAGAGAATGCTGGAAATGGAAAGTCTGAGTAAACAACAAGAATTAAAGATGTAAGCATTACCAACAGAATGCTAAAAATAGGAGAATCTTTGACAAAAATGATTCCATAATGCAAATAGAAAAAAATAATCAAAAACACCCCAAAAGAGCCAAAATGTCATAATACAAAATGTTCAAGAAATCAGATATACCATGAACATATCAAATGTATAAATAATAGGAATAGAGAAAGGAAGAAACAAGCTCAAAGGCACAAACAATATATTCAACAAAATCATAGAAGAAAACTTTCCCAATCTAAAGAAGAAAATGTCTATAATGGTCCAAGAGGCTTATTGGACACCAAATAAATATTAAATATAAAATATATCTTCAGAAGACCCTTTCAAAAGGCTGCTTTCCACATAATATTGGGCCAATAAGTATACAGAATTAAAAACAATTAAGAGCTTCAAATAAGAAGACAAAGTAACTTATAAAGGCAGACCCATCAGAATAGCATCTGTCTTCTCATAGGAAATTACGACTTGTTTTCTTTAGGGGGCTGGCCACAGGAAGTTTAATTATGCTCCAGTAAGTAAATAAGCAGCATGAATGGGCATTTTTGTAAATGGAGAGATCATAAGTATGGGTATCAACCTGAGAGATCTGATGACTGAGTTCAATGGGGCACATGATATAAAATCACCTAATAATAAATATAAAAAGAAAACCAGAAAAACCTGTACAGATGTTATTCAAATACTAAGAGACCACAGATGTCAGTCCAGACTACTATACCCTGAAAAACTCTCAATCACCATAGATGGATTGTTCTTTTCAAATGTGGGAAGAGACACACATATACTACCAGATGTCACACAAGTTTATTTAAAGCACTTACCATGCAGGTATGCAGAGAAAAGCGAATTAGAGGGGGGGGAAGAGAAAATGAGACAGAAGAACTGTCAGATGGCATCTCCTTTTAAGTGAAAGGGTAGGCATGGAACCAAGTAGCCATGCATATGGATGTAACCTTTATACGCAGTGTGTTCTGCTGGTGCCATGTTGGCTTTATCACATGGCCACTACACGCCAGGAGTTTATTTCACCCAGTACCATTTTGGGTTCATCATGTGGTGGTGTTTTGCACATGGGAAGAGATATACTCACTACCATCAGAGTTGCCAGGTGAGTATAGGAGCAGAGAAGCACAAGAGAGAAGAGACAGACTGCAACATGGTGTCTCCTTTTAAGAGAAAGGATAGGAAAGGATTTACATAGCCACATCTAGGGGTGTGACCTCCATATGCAGCATTTTCAGTTGGCACCATGTTAGCTTTACCACATGGCTGCTACATGACAGAAATTCTTATATTACCCAGCACTTTGTAGGATTCATCACATGGTATGCCAGGAATCCTGACATGGAGTAAGCCAGATATTATATAATGAAAGCAGATTTATTGAATACATATCCACAAATGCAGCCCTACAGAGCACAGGTAGGAAAACTTTAACCTAAAGAAGTTAAATAAATCAACACAACCACAAGCAATAGATAACTGCACAGAAAGAAACCCCCAAAACGGAAACACACACACTACTACCAAAATCAACAGAAATTAACAGTTACTGGTCCTTTATATCCCTAATATTAATAAATTCAATTAACCTATAAAAGACAAAGGCTAATAGAATGGATATAAAACCAGTATATATCCTATTGCTGCACACAAGAAAAACATTTTGACATCAAAGATAGCACAACCTCAGAGAAAAGGGTTGGAAAATCACTCTCCAATCCAATTGACTTAAGAAGGAAACTGGTTTAGCTATCCTAATGTCTAGCAAAATAGAATTCAAATTGAAATCACTCAAAAGAGACCAGGATGGACATTACTTATCCATCTCAGGATAAATTCACCAAGATGAAGTCTCAATCCTGAGCATTTATGCCCCCAATAGAAGAGTATCCACATATGTAAAAGAAACATTACTAAAGCCTAAATTGCAATCAAAGTATATACATTACTAATGAGAAAATTCAACATCCCATTTTCATAAACAGAAACCTAATAAAGAAATAAGAGATCTAACAGATATTATAACTCAGATAGACTTAACAGATATATACTGAGCATTTCACTCAAACACAAAGAAATATAATTTCCTCTCAGCAACCTATGGAACCTTGTCTAAAGTGAACCACATTCTCTGTCATTAAAAAATATAAAACAGTACAAAACAATACCATATATTTATTAATTTATTAACATATATTTCATAAAAATAATAAAATATATTTAATAAGGAATTATTCCCTGATGTTTGAATAGGATATAGATTAGAGTTCAGTAAAAACACAAACTATAGAAAGCCTATTAATTCATAGAAAATAAAGATTTCTCAATTGAACCACTCTTGGTCAAGGAAAATGTAAAGAAAAAAGGTTCAATAAAAATAAATCCACAACATACTCAAACTTATTGGACACAACAAGTAGTGCTAAGAGGAAAGTTCAAAGCAATAGGTGACTACATAAAAAATTTGGAGAAAACTCATACAAGAGACCTAAACAGCACACCTGAAAGCCTTAGAAAAAATGAAAGCAAAGTCACCCAGAAGGAGTAGAAGGCAGGAAATAATCAAACTCATGGGGAAAAGTCAATAAAATTGAAACAAAAGGAACAATGCAAGAATCAATGAAACAAAGAGTTGATTCTTTGAGAAAGTGAACAAAATAAACAAACCCTTAACCAAACTAACCAAAAGGAAGAGCAAGAATATCAAAGTAAACAAAATCATAAAAGAAAAGGGAGACATAACAGTTCCGGACCTCTGCAAGAGAAGTATGCAACATTGAATTTTTTTTTTTTTTTTAAATCGAATCAGACTTAGGTGTGACACTCATTGTCTCTGTCATTTGTTTTAATTTATAAATTTCATTCTTTAAAATTTTACATTCCAACAAGTTTCTCCTGCTCTTGCACACTGCAAACTCCTTTCACTGCTTAGGGCTGTTCAGGCCTCCCAGGGAGAGTTAAAGACACTGGCAAATCATGGTGAAGCAAGACAAAGCACCGTTCCCCATATCCAGGCTGAACAATGTGTCTCTCTGTAGGGAGTGGTCTCCAAAAGCCACCTCATGCTCTAAGAATAAATTCTGATCTCACTGCCAGAAGCCTCACAAGCTGTGCAAGTCAAAAAAAAAAAATTGTCATCACATTCAGAGGGCTTAATTTGGTCCCATGCATGCTGCCCACCTGTCACTCCAAGGTCAGTGAGCTCAGGTCAACTATCTTTGTGGACTTTCCTATCACAGTCTTGACCAATTTGCTTATGATAGTCCCTCCTGTTTCTCTTTAATTGGACTTGGAGATCAGCCAAGTGCTTAGCTGTGAATCTCTGCATCTCCATCAATTACGGAAAGAAAATTCCATGATGATTATTAGAGTAGTCATCAATTTGATTACAGGGGTAGCCCTGTTTAGACACCCTGGGTACTATTGGTTTGAGTCTTAGCTGGGGTAATTCTAGTTGATTCCTCAGAATTTCCTTAGCACTAGGTTTCTCCCCAACCCTCATTTGCATTTTTGTGTGGTTTATGATCAAGGTGACTATAGCCTCAAAAAGTAAGTGTGACAATGTTCATTAAGTTTCTTTTTTTTTGTGAAACAACTAAAGAAGTATTAGTAGTAGTTCTTCTTGAAATTTCTGGTAGGATTCTGTGCTGACACCATCTGGCCCTTGACTCTTTTTCAGTTTTGGGTTTGTTTTTGGCTTTTGTTTTTTGTTTTTTTGTTTTGAGACTTACAATTACTGCTATTATTTCCATAGGGGTTATAATCCTATTTAAGCAGTTTACCTGGTTCTGATTAAATTTTGCTAAGTTGTACCTACCCCAAAATTGTCTATTTGTTTTAGGTTTTCCAATGTTGTGGAGTATAAGTTTTAGAAGTATTACTTAATGATTCTCTGGATTTATTTGGTATCTATTTATATGTCCCTTTTTTATTTCTGGTTGTGTTATTTGGATATTATTTCTCTGCCTTTGGTGAATTTGGATAAGTGTATGTCTATCTTTTTGATTTTCTCAAAGAACCAACTTTTTGTTTTATGCTTTACTAATTCTTTGTATTCTTCTATTTTTTACATTTATTGATTTTTGTCCTATGTTTGGTTATTTCCTGCCTTCCACTACTTCTGGGTGACTGTGCTTCTTTTAGTTCTAGAGATTTCAGGTATGCTGTCATGTCACTTGTTTGAAATTTCTCCCAATTCTTTATGTAGGCAACTAGATCTATGAATGCTCTCCCCAGCATGGCTTTCATTGTTTCCCACATGTTTAGGTATATTGTAGTTTCATTTACATTGATTTCTAGAAAGTCTTTCTTTATTTTTTATTCCTTCCATGACCTAGCATTTGTTAATTTGAGAGATGTTGATTTTCTATAAGTTTGTCAGCTTTCTGTAGTTTGTGTTGTTGAACTCTAGTATTAGGGCATAGTGGTCCAAGAGGATATAAGATTCTTTAATTTGTGCATCTACTAATATTTTTTATTGATTGATCAATCTTAAAAAGGTATCATAGTGTACTGAGAAAAAGATAAATATTTTTGTATTTGGATGGGATGTTCTGTATATATCTATTAAGTTTTTTGAGTCATAACATCTATTAGATCTCTTATTTTTCTGTTGTTTCCCTTGGTCTCCTTCTCATAGTATGTTTGATTTATAGTGTGATTTAAGCTTTAGTAAAATTTCACACACACACAAACACACACATATATATATATATATATATATATACAATAAAATAGAAAAATAGCTCAATTAAATGAAATAGAATGGAGTTAAGCAGATGAAATTAAGTTGTACTCATACAGCCAAAAAAAAAATTAAATAAAGTTGATGAAACTAAACACACACACACACACACACACACACACACACACACACCTTGAAACTGAGGATTATATTTAATAAAAATTTAGAGATGCTAAAGAGGAATCAAATAATTTTTTAATTGAAATATTTAATAGAGGCTGGATAGACGGATCAGTTGTTAAGAGCACTGCTGCTTTTCTATAGGTCCCAATTTTGATTCTGCAAAGTCAAATGGTGGTGCCATCAACTCTACTGAGATCTGATTTCTTTTCTGGCATAAAAGAATACATGAATATATATATATGCATATACATATGTATATATATATATATGTGATGAGATGAGATGAATAAGTAATGTTCATCCTGATCACTTTTGATTGATTTTTGAATCTATTTTGTTAATTATTAGGATAGCTACACCAGCTTTCTTGTTTTTTAAGTTTAAAATTTTAGTATTTATAAATTTAAAAATGTTACACGTGCTGAATGGCAGCAATACTGATGTTCTGTGACCATTAAACCACAGCCTACTACATAGAATTTCTTTATTTTTGCACAGAAAATAAGATCACAATAGCAAGATTTGCAATTTGTCATAATTTTATGGTATAAGACATCACACCAGGAAACCTAGGCTTAGAGCACACTTGAGGTCAGATCCTCACCACCACCCCCAGCAGGTACATAGTACAGATATGGTAAATTACTTCAGGCTAATGGCACATGCCGGTAGGATTTGCTGAAGGAGGCAGAGGCAGCAAGATCACCAGCTTCCTTCTTAAATCCATATGATTGGAAAGTGTTTTCCCAATGCTTTACTCTAAAGTAGGTTCTTTCTTTAATGCTGAGGTGTGTTTTGTGTAGCAAGCAGAAGGTTGTATTCTGTTTCTATATCTATTAAGTTAGCCTGTGACTTCTAATAGGGGAAATAATTTTATTGATATAAAAGGATATTAATGACCAGTGATTGTTAATTCCTGTTATTTTTTGGAGGTAGTGTGTTTGTGTTTCCCTTCTTTGAGACTTCCAACTATGGAATTATTTGTTGCTCATATTTTTTCAGTGCATCTAACTTTGTTAGATTGGAGTTTTTCTTCTAGTATTTTTTATAGGGTGTGATTTGTTGATAGGCATTGTTTAAATCTCATTTTGTCATGGATTTTCTTCACAGATTTTTATTCCATCTATGATAATTGAGAGTTTTGCTGGGTATAATAGTCTGGGAAGGCATCCATGGTCCCTTAGTATCTGTATAATGTCTGTGTAAGATTTGTGGCTTTTGTAGTCTCCATTGGGACTTCAGGAATTATTTAGAAGAATCTGTCTTTTTAAGTTACTTGACATGTTTACTTTTCAGTTATTAATATTTTTCTTTTTTTACATTTAGTGGTTTGACTTTTTTTACATTGAAGGGAATTTTGGGGGCTTCTAGTTTATTCGGTATTCTGTAAGCTTTGTTGTATTTTCATAGGCCTTTCCTTCTTTAGTTTGGGAAAGTTTTCTTCTGTAACTTTGATTTGATACTGTATCCCTTACTTTCTTATTATTTTTATGTTTGGTCTTCTCATGGTGTATGGTGTTCCAGATTTCCTGCACCTTTTGTTTTATGACTTTTTCCTCTTTACTGTTTTTTTTTTTTTTCTATTTCAGTTGTATTTTTTACTTTCTCACTGTAACTCACATTCTTGTCCGACATATAGCCATATAAATTTGAGGTCAATTTTCTGAAAATGCACTAAAATTATTTATGCTTGCCTGTAAATTTTAAAATGTTGATGAAAGAATACTTCAAACACACCACTATTTAAGCACACCTTTTTTTCTTTAAAGAGGTAGAGTGCCTCAAATAAAAGTAAAAATCTTAATTTTATCAATCTGTTGCTCCCATCCTCACTGTATAGCCAAGGCTGACCTGCTGGAATTGCAGGCCTGCATTATCACATCCAGCTTTTCCTCCCTTTCAAATATTTAATGCCCTTAGTGTGTTGAATTTAAACTCTTCCATAGTTAAATGGAAGGCTGATATAGATGAAATTATTGTCACAAGAGTCTAGAATAAAGAGGTATAAGACAAACAAATAAAACCACTGGGTGCTAGCTATGTACACACTCTAGTTAGAACAGACTACCCCGTCATGATGAGCTCAGAGACTGATCTGGACCTTGTACATCATTGTTACTTCAGTGAGTTCTATTTTTTTCCATATTTGCTTGTTCCACTATGAGGATAAGGTGATAGTTTCAATTTGTCTAAGAACACTTAGCCACATCTTCAACTGTCTTACAAATACTTTTTAAATTTCTAAACTTATACCTAATTTCCACCTGCAGTTATATTAATGACATACAGTAAGTCAGCTGAAAGGACAGTTGGAGCATGGGGCTAAGGACTGTCACCACCCTTGTCATGGCTCTGGTGAGTTTCTCAATGGTGGTGACAAGACCATCTAGTGATTCTTCTCCAGGAAGGCCTTGCAGCCCCTAAGATACTGCTGGTATATCACTTCAAAGTCAGAATCATTGCCATAATAGAGATCTTCAATAGTGACCTGTTTTTGTGGATTATAACTTCCAAGCAGCTCAATTTTAGTTTTGCAGTTTTTAACTTGATTATTTTCTCTCTTCAGATCTTTCAAATTGCTTTCATTCATGCATAGTATGTAATCAAAGCTGGAAAATTCTTCTCTTATAATCTGCTGTGCAATGTGATTCATGGGCATGGCATGTTTTCTCATACAGCTCTGCCCACAAGAGTCAGGGGCATTCCCTGTTTCATAGATTGATGTAGCCACATTAGC
The DNA here is from genome assembly GCA_004025045.1 of Sigmodon hispidus. Classification (NCBI taxonomy): domain Eukaryota; kingdom Metazoa; phylum Chordata; class Mammalia; order Rodentia; family Cricetidae; genus Sigmodon; species Sigmodon hispidus. The sequence continues at coordinate 37,543 of PVIH01014009.1, read as the reverse complement.
TATCCTTCAATAATCTGAAACATTTTCATCAGTCACCAATTTTCTGAAAACTGCTTCTGCAATGAATGATACACAAATGTTACTGAGACACACAAACAACACTGACTTGGACCCAAACTCTGCCATTTTTCTGTAGAGAACCTGGTGCCCAGAAATGTCAAAAGGCCTCTCTTTTTTGTTTTTTGACTTGAAAATCTATTATTTCTTTCTTTAAGAGATTTATTAATTTCTTCTAATTTTGTCTTTCTTTTATTTTCTTTAGGGTATTTTTCAATTTTAAAGGATTTTGTCATATTTATAAAGTTATTTTTATAGTTATTATCTTCTGCTTCATCCACATTTTGATAATGGGTTTTGTTGTTTTAGAACCATTAGATTCTGGTTGTGACATATTGCTCTTTATGTGGCTGAAAGTATTCTTGTACTGATGCCTACCCATTTCTTCTTCCTCCAATTGGTACAAGCAGTGTCTATGTCTCAGAAAGCTGTTTTGTGCCAATATGCTCTGGTTGTGTCTCTGGCTCAGGAAGCTTTTCTTGGACTAATCAGGGTTTTTCGCCAATTGATGTTGGTAAGTTCCGTGTCTCAATAAGATCTCTTACTCCAATAGGAGCTGGCAAATTCTGTGTTTTAGACAGCCTTTGAGGGCACAGAGTTAGGGTGGTTTTGATGGATTGGTCTGGAATTTGTAGAATGCAACATCTGACTGAGGTGTTAGTGGGGATGTTTACTTGCAGATTTCTTTTTTGCCGGCCAGCAAATGGATGTAGCAATGGATGAGGTGAGGTGCACAAGTTGTACCTGGAACTAGGTAATAGATTCCGGGCTCCCCAGATAGGCTAAAATAGTGTCACTCACATCTTGGTTCAATAAAAATTGGTAGATTTTGTGTCTCAGGGAGCCTATAAGGTTGCAGTATGATAGATAAGCTTGGGGATGGGGTGATAATATATTGTGTATTTAATAAAAGTTGCCTGGAAATTAGAAGACAGAGCCAAAGTTCATGTAATAGGTCTTTTATTAGTGACCCACACCTTTAATCTCAGTATTTGAGAGGCAGAGATTCTATGTACTTCTGTGAGTTCCTTCGACAAACAAAGCCAGGTGGTGATGGCACAAACCTTTATACCTTTTAGTAGAAGAGTTGAGCTAGGAAGTGAGATAACTTTGGCAGAGAAAGATGAGCCAGGAGTTCAGCCCACAGCCTGTGACTTCATTCCTTTTTGCTTTAGGATAAGAGGCATTCAGTCTGCAGATTCATGAAGAGTGGCTATGTGAGAAATGGGTGAGGCTTATTTCTTTGTTTCTCTGATCCTTTGGCCTTTCCCAGTATCTGGCTTCAGATTTATATTGTAATACCAAATAAAGTTTGTGCAATATCTGGGGTCCAAAGTTGGGGGTACTAATTTTCAAAAAAAAGCTGTTTGTCTTTGTATTTACAGCCATTAGCACAGGCTAAAACTACTTGTGGTTGAAGTTGCTACCCTGGAAGTTAAGGATTTGGCCACTTTTGCATTGTCCATGCTGTAGATTGCTGGCTTTGGTCTGTTTGTTCTACTGGTCAACTGTAGCTTTCCTTTTAACCCAATTCAGGTTGCTACCACAGTAGGTAACTACCTCACTTCAAAGTCATCTGATTTGTCATTGACATAAAATTTTGTGAGTAAATTGGGATTCCTTATAAAGGAAAATTAATTAAAGACAGAGAGGTTTGTTTTCTTTTTGTTTGTTTTTGTTCCACAATGAAAAATGGAAAACATTCAAATGGGAAAAAATTGGTCTGTGTTTAATAATATGATAAATAGTGTAAAATGGAAAAATTAAGTGAGGATAATTAATGTAGATGGGATTCTGTGGTGATATGTTAAATATTTAATAAAACCTGATTTGGAGAATAACTTCCTGTGGGAGGTATCACAAGCACAGAAAGAAAAGCAGGTGGTGTACTCACTCATTAGTGGACTCTAAACAAAAAAACAAAAAGCAAAGCGTGTTCAAGCTGGAAACCACAACCACTGAACAGCTTGGAATCTGAAACAGCTTGGACCAGTACCATGGATTCCACTCCCTCCAGAGGAATGCCTGACCCAGTCTTGTTGTTGGGGTGAGGAAAACAGATCTGCCAGGAGCGGAAGCTGAACTAAGCCATATTGGGATCATGGAAACTCCTGCCTTTGCTGGAAAGGATATAAAGTGATGTGGAGAACAGAGAGTGACCTGAAGGGGTGGGAGGGGGAAGGGATCCTGAACAAGGATATGCTCAGCTAAAATAATATGACTTTATTCATAATAAATAAAAAAAGAAAAAGTAAGAAATGAAATATAAAACCTGAAGTATCCAAAGATCAATACCCAGTTAAAAACTAGGCAGACATTGCTCATGAATTTCTTGATTTGAATACAAGGGCAAGCAGCTGTTTCCATGGTACACACCTTTAATCCAAGCACAAGGAAAGCTGCAAGGAAACCTATGCCCTTAATCTGATAACTCCAGAGACAGAACGTTTTGTGTTTTTGTGAATTCATGTTTGATTACCAAATAAAGTAGCTCCTTCCTTTAATCGTAACCTGGATAGGTTATAGCTGGTGAGAAGGGCATTTAAGGTAGGCATAGGAAACCAGCATAGGCAGAAGTGAGGCCGAGGAAGTTGGAAGATAGCTGGGTGAAATTTGACTGTGGTGTTTCCTCTCTTTGATATTTAAGCCTTTTCCCAATACTTGGCCTCGAGTCGCTTTCAATACAATTAGTATTTGTGCTACAAGGTTTTAATAACATCTATTTTACATATTATTTGATCATTTTTGTTTTAGCACTATAGTATTTATATAAGTACCATATTGGTTTATATGAATGCCAAGATACAAGTATTAGAAGACTAGACAGAGGAATTTAAATAAGAACCAATCTAAACATTGCATTATACGGCTACAGAGAAACAAGCTTAGCCTTTCAAACAGGCAAACTTAGTATATCCAGTAACTTTAAAAGATTACCAAGTGATAGAAAAAATCCAGACTGTGTCAGAGTTGAATGTACACCTGTCCAAATGATAGATTTCAGGAGAGTAAAGGAAGGAATAGTCTCAAGGGGTATGCACTTACCATTTGTAAGAAATATTTACCAAACAAGTTAAGGGGTAGGGTTTTGTTTTTGTCTTTACAGAAAAATAGAAATACCTATCTTCAAGAAGTCAAAAGACTTTGTACATCTACATGGCTAAAGCAAAAGGAAAAGCTATTCAAAAACATTTACAAGAAAAGATAATAGGGCCAATTGGTTTCAAAATACTGTATGAGGTAAAATCTCACTGCCTTCAATCTATATCTCTTTACATGTGTAAAGAGTTGAAATCCCTTCTCAATTAAAGTAAAGTTGTCTTTAGAGTTGGAGTGTGAATCCCGACTTCAAAACCCAAGGATACTTGTTATAGAAAAAAGAAAAATCGGTTCTGGGAACGGGTGTTGTCAGCAGAGGTTGTCCCAGCACACTCTGGAGCAGGCAGAGATAAAAACTGCCTGTCATGGTCCCCCCAGCTGCTGCTGAAAGAATTAGCATGGCTACCCACCTCCAACTGAGCAAACAGATAAGGACTGGGGACCATGAAGGACAGACTCAGACCCCTCCCAGAGGTGAAGAGGGGTCAGCAGGCCTGAGCACCTGTATCCCTGCCAGGGAGAGGAGACTTGAGCTCCTATCGGTTCTGGTTCTGGTTCCAGGACAGGGTGTTGTCTGCAGAGCCTGTCCCAGCACTTTCTGGAGCAGCCAGAGATAAACTCTGCCTGTCAAGGTCCCCCCAGCTGCAGCTGTGGGAATTTGCATGGCTACCCACCTCCAACTGAGTGAACAGATAAGGACTGGGGACACTGAAGGACAGACTCAGACCCCGCGCAGAGGTGAAGAGGGGTCAGCAGGCCTGAGTGCCTGTATCCTTGCCAGGGAGAGGAGAGTTGAGCTTCTGTCTGTTCCAGTTCCAGTTCCAGGACAGGGTGCTGTCTGCAGAGCATGTACCAGTTTACTCTGGAGCAGACAGAAATGAACTCTGCCTGTCATGGTCCCCCACCTGCTGCTCAGGGAGTTTGCAGGGCAGCAACCCCACCTCCAATTGGTCAAACAGAGAAAGATTGAAGACTTGAAATTCAGTCCCCTGCACAGTGCAAAAGTAGTGATTGAGCAGATCTTCTCCTCAGAGGTCACAGGAGACAAGCCCGAGTGCCACAACTGACCAGGAGCCACCAATTTGTGAACCACTAAAGCCATGGGCAAACGCCAGTGGAAAAACTTACATAATAATATAAAGAACAATAAGGTAATTCCAGAAGAAAGTGGCAATCCTACAAATACAAGACCTAAAATGAGCAATAAAGAGGAAACAGAACGAAGCAACACTAAAAATTCCTTTTTGATGATCACTGAAGCACTCAAAGAAGATATGAAAATTAGCCTTAAAGAAATAGAAGAAAATAGAAACAAAAAATGGAAGAGATGAACAAATCTATGAAAGAAACATGCCAACAACTAAAAGCTGAAATAGAAGCAATAAAAAAGGCACAAAATGAGGCAAAGAAGGAAATAGAAAATCTGAAGAAAAAAGATGGAACCACAGACACAAGCATAACAGAGTTCAAAAGATGGACGATAGAATCTCTGAAGTGGAGGACTCAGTAGCTCAAATAGGTACATCAGTCAAAGAAAATTGTAAAGCTAAAAAAGCCATAACTCAAAATGTTCAAGAAATTTGGGACACCATGAAGAGACCTAATTTGAGAATAATAGGAATAGAAGAAGAAGAAGAAGAAGAAGAAGAAGAAGAAGAAGAAGAAGAAGAAGACCAGCTCAAAGGCACAGATAATGCTTTCAAAAAAATCATAGAAGAAAACTTCCTTAACCTAAAGAAGGGAATGCCTATAAAGATACAAGAAGCTTGCAGAACAACAGATAGATATGACCCCCCAAAAAAGTCAGCACGTCACATTATAATCAAGCCACAAAACATACAAAACAAAGAAATAATTTTAAGAACTGCGAAAGAAAAGGCCAACATACATATAAAGGCAGACCCATTAGAATAATGGCTGACTATTCAATGGAAACAATGAAAGCTAGAAGGACATTGTCAGAAGTTATACAGACACTAAAAGAGCATGGCTGCCAAAATAGAATACTATACCCTGCAAAATTATCAATCACCATAGATGGAGTAAACAAGAGATATCATGACAAAGTCAGACTGAAACAATATTTATCTACCAATCCACCACTACAGAGAGTATTACAGGGAAAACTCCAACCTAAGGACACCAGATACACCCATGAAATCAAAAACAATCAAAAAGGCCATAGAAGAATACTCCAGAGAAAGCAAATAGAAACAAGTTACCACCAAAAAAGGCAGGAAATATGAATCAATGGTCACTAATTTCCCTTAATATCAATGGACTCAACTCTCCTATAAAATGTCACACGCTAACAAGATGGATACAACAACAGAAGCCATCCTTCTGTTGCCTACAAGAAACACACCTCAACCTCAAGGACAGACAAAGGCTCAGAGTAAAGGGTTGGGGAAATATTTTCCAGTTAAATGGTCCTAAGAAACAAGCAGGGGTTGCAATCCTAATATCTAACAAAGTAGACATTAAACTAAAAGCAATAAAATGCGACAAAGGTGGTCACTACTTATCCATCACAGGAAAAATTGGTAAAAAGGAGACTTCAATCTTGAATATTTATGCCCCTAATAAAAGAGTACCTACTTATGTAAAAGAAACACTGCTAAAGCTCCAATCCCACATCAATTCTTACACCCTAATAGTGGGAGACTTCAATACCCCACTTTCAACCCTGGATAGACCAACCAGACAGGGACTCAACAGAGAAATAAGGAATCTTAAAGAGATTATGATTCAAATGGATTTAATATATATCTACAGAAGCTTCCAACCAAACGCAAAGGAATATACATATTTCTTAGCTCCTCATGGAACTTTCTCAAAATTTGACCACATTATTTGTCATAAAGCAAATATCAACAGATACAAAAAATGGACATAATCCCTTATAATATATCAGACCACCAGGGCCTAAAGTTAGAGTTCAACTACATCAAAACCCAAAGAAAACCTATCAAATCATGGAAACTAAACAACCCTCAGCTGAACCATCTCTGGGTCAAGGAAGAAATTGAGAAAGAAATCAAAGTCTTCCTAGAATTTAATGAAAATGAATCCACAATGTATCCAAACTTGTGGGACACAATGAAAGCAGTCTTGAGAGGAAAATTCATAGTGCTAGATGCCTATATGAAAAACCTAGAGAAATCCCACACTAGAGACCTAACAGCGCAGCTGAAACACTTAGAACAATTACAAGCAAACTCACCCAGAAGGAGTAGATGGCAGGAAATTCAAACTTAGAGCTGAAATAATTACAATTGAAACAAAAAGAGTAATACAAAGAATCAACAAATCTAAGAGTTGGTTCTTTGAGAAAGTTAACAAGGTAGAAAAGCCCTTAGTCAAATAATCAAAAAACAGAGAGAGAGTGTGTTCAAATCAACAGAATCAGGAATGAAAAGTCGGTCATAACAACAGACCCCCAGGAAATACAGAGAATTATCAGATCATATTTTGAAAATCTGTATTCAACAAAAATGGAAAACCTAGAAGAAATGGACAGCTTCCTGGGCAGTTACCACCTACCAAAATAGAATGAAGATCAGATTAATTACCTAAACAGGCTTATAAGCCTTAAGGAAATTGAAGCTGTCATTAAAAACCTCCCCAAAAATAAAAGCCCAGGTCCAGAAGGTTTCAGTGCCAAATTCTCCCAGACATTCAAAGATTAATTATTACCATTACTCCTCAAACTATTTCACAGAGTAGAAACTGAAGGAATATTGCCAAATTCCTTTTATGAGGCCAAAATTACCCTAATACCCAAGCCACTCAAAGACACAACAAAGACAGAGAATTACATACCAATTTTCCTCATAAATATTGATGTGAAAATTCTCAATAAAATTTTGGCATACCGTATACAAGGATGTATAAAAGATATCATCCACCACAACCAAGTAGGCTACATCCCAGAAACACAGGGCTGGTTTTACATACGAAAAACTGTATATGTTATCCATCATATAAAAAATCTAAAGAAACAAAACCACATGAACATATCCTTAGATGCTTAAAAAGCCTTTCACAAAATCCAACACTCCTTATGATTAAAGTCCTTGGGAGATCAGGAATACAAGGACAATACCTAAATATAATAAAGGCGATTTACAAGAAGCTGGCAGCCAGTATCAAACTTAATGTAGAAAAACTCAAAGCAATCCCACTAAAGTCAGGAGCTGGACAAGGATGTCCTCTCTCCCCTTATCTATTCAATAAAGTTCTCAAAGTTTTAGCTAAAGCAATAAGGGAACGAAAAGAGATTAAGGGCATACAAATTGGTAAAGATGAAGTGAAGCTATCTCTATTTGCAGATGATATGATTGTATACATAAGTGAACCACAAAATTCTTTCAAGGAACTGCTACAGCTGATAAACACCTTCAGCAATGTAGCAGGATACAAGATTAACACAAAAAAATCTGTAGCCCTTCTATAAACTAAATATAGAAAGGCTGAAAAAGAAATAAGGGAAACATTACCCTTCATAATAACTGCCAATAGTATTAAATACCTTGGAATAACTATAGCCAAAGAAGTGACAGACCTATTTGACAAAAATTTTAAATCACTGAAGAAAGAAATTGAAGAGGATATCAGAAAATGGAAAGCTCTCCCATGTTCCTGGAAATGTAGGATCAACATAGTAAAAATGGCAATTCTACCAAAGGCAATCTACAGATATAATGCACTGCCCATCAAAATCCCAACACAATATTTTTTGGACCTTCAAAAAACAATACTCAATTTCATTTGGAATAACAAGAAAGCCAGGACTGCCAAAATAATTTCACTCAACAAAAGAATATCAGGAGGTATCACCATCCCTGACTTTAAGTTATACTATAGAGCTACAATAATAAAAACAGCCTGGTACTGGCATAAAAACAGACTTGTGGATCAATGGAATAAAATTTAGGATCCAGACATTAACCCAAAAACCTATGAACACCTGATCTTTAACAAAGAGTCCCAAAACATTCAATGGAAAAGACATAGTATATTTAACAAATGGTGTTGGCATAGCAGGATGGATGTATGTAGTAAAATGCAAATAGATCTGAGCTTGTCACCCTGCACAAAACTCAATCCAAGTGAATCAAAGACCTCATCATAAACCCAGCCACTTTGAACTTGATAGAAAAGAAAGTGGGAAATACACTTCTACAAATTGGCACAGGTGACCAATTCCTAAATATAACACCAGTGGCACAGACTCTAAGACCAAAAATCAATAAGTGGGATCTCTTGAAACTAGGAAGCTTCTGTAAAGCCAAGGACACTGTCAATAGGACGAAATGCCAGCCTACATAACGGGAAAAGATTTTCACCAACCCTACAAGTGATAGATGAATGATCTCTAAGATATATAAAGAGCTCAAGAATCTAGAGCCCAAAACCTTGAATAACCCAATGAAAAAATGGGGTTCAGATCTAGAAAGGGAATTCTCAGCAGAGGAACTACAAATGGCTGAAAGGCACCTGAAAAAGTGCTCTTCATCTTTAGCCATCAGAGAAATGCAAATCAAAACAACTTTGAGATACTACCTAACACCTGTTAGATTGGCTAAGGTAAAAGGTACAGATGACAGCCTATGTTGGAGAGGATGCAGATCAAGGGGAACATTACTCATTTGTTGGTGGCAGTGTAAGCTTGTTCAGCCACTTTGGAATGCAATATGGTGCTTTCTCAGAAAATTGAGAATCAATCTCCCCAAGGACCCAGCAATGCCACTTTTTGATGTATACCCTAAAGATGCACATTCACACTCCAAAGGTATTAGCTCAACTATGTTCATAGCAGCATTATTTGTAATAGCAAGAACCTGGAAACAACCTAGATGTCCCTCAAGTGAAGAATGGATTAAAAAACTGTGGTGCATCTACACAATGAAATACTTCTCAGCAGTAAGAAAAAATGATATCCTACAATTTGCAGGCAAATGGATGGAGTTGGAGAATATCCTCCTGAGTTAGGTATCACAAACTCAGAAAGATAAGCAGGGAATGTACTCACTCATTGGTGGTTGCTAAGCAAACAAACAAGAAAAAAGCAAAGCATGCCCAAGCTGCAGACCAGAACTTCTCATCAGATTTTGATCAGAAACACCTTCTGATTCAACTCCACCTAGAGGAACACCTGATTCACTTTTGAGGAAGGGAGGACAAAGCTGGATTTACCAGGAATGGAGACTGAACTAAGCGTGATTGGATCAGTGGGACCATGATACTGCCTGCTGCCTGCCCAGGGAGGGGATGTGGAGCTGTGGAGAAGAAAAAATGATCTGATGAGGCGGGAGGGGGAAGGGACCTTGAATAAGAATATACAGGGTTGGAAAAAAAATTCAGAGGGAAAGCTGAACACAAAGTAAATAGATGTGTAGCAATCTTATTTGCATTACCACCCTTGATAAGCCATGCTTATGATTCATATCCTCTTTATAGTTATTGTTAACTTTTCCACATTTTAAATTCATTTTACTGTTTTTTTGATAAATACAAAATAAAGAAGGAAAAAAAAGACAGAGCTGAATTTAAAGAAAAAAAAAAGAAAAAAATTCAGAGGGAAAGCTAAACACAAAGTAATTTTATGTGTGGCAAATTATTTGCATTATCACCCTTGATAAGTTGTGCTTATGATTTTTATTTTCTTTATAGTTATTGTTAACTTATCAACATTTTAAATTTAATTTACTATTTTTCTTGATAAATACAAAATAAATAAAGAAAAGAAAAGAATAAGAAAAAAAAGAAAGAAGCAAGATATCTGTATTATATAAAAAGAAGCACCTCACATAAAACAGAAGAAAAGTAATTAAAGGATTATTTTATTGCTACTAATCTCATGATCTTTTAGTATAAATTTTATCTAAAATTATATATATGTATATTAAACTTTATATGCCATATTACTGGTCATATAAAGTACTAATTCTAGATAAAAGATTTATTTTGTGTTTTATATATTGTTTTGAGTTTGAGTTTCTGTTAGGTTTTTTTTTTTTTTACAGTGAACCATGATGATGGCCTTAAACTATGATTTTTGAAGTCTTTCAAAGGAAGATGGGTACATTGGGAATATGGTACTTTGTAGATATTTGTCCTTCCTACTTTTTTAATAAAAGGATGATTGGCCAAAGGCAGACCAAAAGTGAAGGTGGAGCTACCAGACTAAGAAAACTCTAAAAACATCTCAGACCAGGGCTGAGCCAGCAGAGCGATTCCAGAAGACACAGAACAAAGAAGCTGAAGTGCTGTGCTGAGAGAAGGTACAGATCTTTTTTTGGCTGAACAGCGTAAGAATCATGGGTTAATTTGGAAGAGTTAGCAAATTATATGTCTGGACCCCAGGCCAAACAACAAGCAGAATAAAATTAATATAATCCTTTGTATGTTTCTGTGACACTGCCATACTGCTGGTCAAGCCTCTGGGCCAGGCCTAAAAGTATGGGCCAGAAATTTAATACAAAAATGTGGCCCCACAATAATAATTTTATCACTATGACAATGCCTCTATGCTGACAAACAACAACCAAAGGCCAGCTTTGTGGTAAAAACCTTCTCAGAACAATTTTGAGGAAGCTTGCTGCAATGATTAGACTTCACAGACTATTTTATCTAGGTCTTGAGACAAGCCCTGTATTCTTCCACTGTGCAGAGACTGAATAACAAATGATACAGCCACCTCTTCTAGGACTTAACAATAAATACTTTTTTTTTCAGGATTTTTTAAAGATGCCATCACCCCCACGTAGCAAGAAGTAAATTTATAAACACAACACCTATATCTCCAAGAGGTGTGATGGGTAGTTTCTGGTCATTTAATGAGTTATGGATAATTGTCATTGTTTAGGTTTAAATAATATTGGTGATAGTAAAAAAAAACTGAAAAAGGAAAATTAGATTCAGGGTTATTATTTGTACAAAAAAGAAAAAAATAACAAAAGTAGACACAGATATACAAGGATATAATAGTAAATTAGTGAATCTAGTATTAGAATAAATGGAATACAAATATACAAAAATATAAGGGTAGATTTTTTAATCCTTTTTTATAGCAACTACTAGATTTAAATATTTTTACATTGGATCTGATTTTTGTATATTGTATACAAATTTTCTCTATCAATACAAATGAGGTTAATATTGTTATTCTTCAGATATTTCTACTCTTGTTTAAAGTATTGTACCTATGAAGATTATCTATCAATATAATGCAAATTGCTAGTTTTTGAAAGCTGTAATTTCCAACTACAAGATTATAAAAAAGATAGTAGATAGACATTACAATCAAACTTATCAGGATATTAGAAGTCAAATAGAGATATATTTTAAATCGATAGGTTGTCTTAATAACTTAATAACTTAATAACTTAATAACATATAGAATATGGCATTTAAGATATCTTAATAACATGTTTTTTTATGACAACAAAATATGTCTGTTCCTGTCAGCACCAATATACTTGAGAGAAGATGATAGGAATTAAAGAAACTCCATATGGACTCTACTCTCATTGTGGCAAAAGTTAGCCACTGAGCAAGGGAGTACTCTTGTCTTGACTGCTGACAGTATGCTGTCAAAATGGATAAGCAGGACACACAGTAAAGAACTGCTGAAACTTATAAAGAAAAGGTAGAAATATCTTCAAGAATACCCTTCCTCAAAGATGAGTTTGTCAGATACACTATGCCTGTTGGCCAAAGATTAAAGCTCCAATGTTATAGAAAACTTTGGGTACTGTCTAGGTAGCAGCTATTCTTGTCATTTCTCACAATGATTTTGAAGTTACTTGCTTGCACTTCCTGTATACTCAGCTAATATTATTTTCTCCTCAGGTCTCTGAGAGAGTTGCAAACTAGATATTTATAGTTTTCTTAGTTACAGATTGAAAATAAAACTCACTACAGAGGTACAAAGTATGTACATATGAAAGACATCATAAGATAATTTTAGTTTGGTAATAAACTTAGATAGAAAGTGAATTAGATAAAATCTTTTGGATTCACCGAGATAGAAGAAATAATTAATTCTTTCTCAATTAGTGAATTGTTAATTGCTGAATATAACTGATGCAATTATTCCTAGTATACATTGTATAAAGTTATTGTACTTATTATATATAGTTTTTAAATTATTTATAAGCTTCTTTTTAAAAATGACACAAAAGAGGACATGTGAAGATATATTGTATGTTTAATAAAATTTGCCTGAAAATCAGCAGACAGAGTCAAACCACATTTAGCCATGAATGTCAGGGAGTAGTGACCCACCCTTTTAGTCTTAGCACTTGAGAGGTAAAGATCCTTTGAATCTTTAGGAGTTTAAAGCCAAACAAATTTGAATCAGGAAGTGAGATAGCTAAGCAGAGAAAGAAGAGGCAGGAGTTTACCTTTCTGACTGTGACCCAGTTCCATTTTGGCTGAGGCTTGATAGGCATTCTGTCTGAGAATTTTTCAGGAATGGCTAGGTTAAAAGTGGCCATGGCTTGTTTCTCTGTCTCTCTGATCTTTCAGACTTTCTCCAACATCTGTCATTGGTTGTATTAATAACACCAGGTAGAATTTGTGTACTAGATTATAGGATCTGAAGGGGCTTTTTTGTGGGCATGCCTGACTGCAGGAATCTTCCCTATTGACCTACAACATGGGAGGCTATAGGTGTGAGTATTGGTACACAGGTTGTATTTCTAGGTCTAGGTCCCAGAAGCTAGGATTTGAGGCTAGGCTAGGAGAAGAGTCACTCACCCCTTGTTTCAATGGGAGCTTGCAGATTCTGTGTCTCAGGGCATCTTTCCTCAACTAAGAGTAAAAATTTTCCTTTCCTCCTCATATTAAAAAGTATTTTTTCCTCATACAATATCTTGTAATTAGTTTTTCTCTCCCTCTAATTTCTCCTACTTCTTCCCCACATCTCCTTTTATCCAAATATATATTCTTTTTGTCTGTTATTAGTAAGGACCAGAATTCTAAGAGATAACAATCAAACATAACAAAATAACATATAAAATAAAATAAATCTATCACATTGAAGTTGGAAAAAGCAAACCAATAGAAGGAAAAGAGCCACAAAGGAAAGCACAAGCAACAGAGATTCGTTCATCCATACTTTCATGATTCCCATAAAAATACCAAACTGAATCTCTAATATGTATGCAGAGGAACTAGCATAAACCCATGTAAACCTTGTGATGGCTGTTTTAGTATCTGTGAAATCATGTAAGCTTTGTTCAGTTAATTTATAGGGTCTTTTTCTTCTAGTGTCCTCCATTGCTGTATGCCTTTACACTCTTTCTTTGAGATTCTCTGTGTTCTGAGAGAAAGATTTTATGGAAACATTTCATTTACCTAATTTTGTTCAAATTCTCACTTTCTATATAATGTCTGTTTACTGGAAATTCAAGCATCTTTTGAATATTATATGCTCAAGAGTGGTATAGCTGAATATATATATATATATATTCTTAATTAAATAAATGATATCCAATCTATAATCTGTAGACTCAGTGTGGTTGAGTATATATAAAGAGACTAGGAGGAGGTAACATGAATCTCACTGGGGAGAGAAATAGAATAGATTTGATGGGTAAACTAGAGGCAAGGTAGGCAATGAAAGGATCTCATGAGAAGTATTTGGAGGAGGGGAGACAGATTTAAGAGTGATTGCAGTGAAAAACAGATAGAATTGAGTGGTATTGGAGGATGCTATAAAAACTTAGAAAACTGGAAACTTTCTAAATACATGAAGTCTTTCTAGTGATGTCTTTAAATAATTAGAGAGATGGAAACCCAGCCCAGCCATATCTTTTCACTTAATTAAGCTATCAATACTGGGACTGTGTAATATTCAAATTAGTTGTTGACCAAAGGAGTTCTATATAAATCCCCAAACAATCAAAGCTATTGACAAGATAATAGGTGGATCACTAAAAACAATAAGATTATATTCCTAAAGTCAATATCTAAACAATACAATAAGCATGAGAGGGTGATATGGTGTCAACATAAAACTTTAATCCTTACAATCATGTGTTTTATGTATGGGAAAATATTCTTCAGGTTCCAAAGGAAAACATAAGCACCAACCTAGCCTCAAAACTGAACTACAGTCTATTCTGCCTGTAGAATAGACTATGGTGGCACAAACTTATGTATGCAATCAATCAGTGTCTGATTCGACTTAAGGCCTACCCATGAAGTAGAACCCATTCCCAATACTTCTTTGGTGACTAAGAACCAGAGACTCAATATCTAGCCAAAGATCTAGAATAAAATCAAATACTTCTACTAAATAAAGAAGTATTACAATTTTAAAGCAGGAAGAGATAGATAAAAAGAAAAGAAAAAGAACTGAACTGAGGTGTTACAGGAAAGACTTTGGAGGAGAGTCTATAATTTTAGTTAAAAAATGTTTTTATACTTCAATAGTTCATAATTAATAAGTAGTTATAAATGAATTTGAATATTCATTTAGATTTAAAAATTCTTATATCACAGACTACATTACAATATATATCAAAATTAAATATTAAGATTAGAGCAAGTGCAGATGAGAGAAATTTTCAAAGAAGAAAACAAATCATAAGAATGTATAATCAACATTACTGAGAAAATATGAAAGGTTGCATACATTTTTTATGATTGAAAATAATATACAGGAGACTAATTCATTACAGAAAAATATTTTACTTATGAAAATTTAAAATTCATGTAATTTTAACTATCATCTCGATTGTTATTTGAGAGCTTAATTCATTTTTAATTCATTTTTAATTCATTTTTATTTCATGTGCACATTTTTTTTGTATGAAAGTGGTGGATTCAGACACTAAGACCAACAATCAATAAGTGGGATCTCCTGAAGCTAGGAAGCTACTGCAAAGCCAAGGACACTGTCAATAGGACAAAACGACAGCCTAAAGAATGGGAAAAGATTTTCACCAACCCTAAAAGTGATATAGGACTGATCTCTAACATATATAAAGAGCTCAAGAATCTTGAGCCCAAAACCTTGAATAACCCAATCAAAAATGGGGTACAGATCTAAAAACGGAATTCTCAGCAGAAGAACTACAAATGGCTGAAAGGCACCTGAAAAAGTGCTCTTCATCTTTAGCCATCAGAGAAATGCAAATCAAAACAACTTTGAGATACCACCTAACACCTGTTAGATTGGCTGAGATAAAAAGGCACAGATGACAGCCTATGTTGGAGAGGATGCGGAGCAAGGGGAACACTACTCCATTGTTGGTGGGAGTGTAAGCTTGTTCAGCCACTTTGGAATGCAATATGGCTGTTTCTCAGAAAATTGAGAATCAATCTCCCCAAGGACCCAGCAATACCACTTCTGGGTGTATACCTTACAGAGGCACATTCACACTCCAAAGGTATTAGCTCAACTATGTTCATAGCAGCATTATTTGTAATAGCAAGAACCTGGAAACAACCTAGATGTCCCTCAACTGAAGAATGAATTAACAAACTGTGGTACATCTACACAATTGAATACTATTCAGCATTAAGAAAAAATGATATCCTAAAATTCGCCGGCAAATGGATGGATTTGGAGAATATCCTCCTGAGCGAGGTATCACAAATTCAGAAATATAAGCAGGGGATGTACTCACTCATTAGTGGTCTCTAAACAAACAAACAAGAAAAAAGCAAAGCATGCACAAGCTGTAAACCACAACCACTGAACAGCATGGGATCAGAAACACCCTGGACTGAGCCTTCTGATTCCACTCCAACTATAGGAACACCTGACTCACTCTTGAGGGAGGGGGGACAAAACTGTATTTGCCAGGAGTGGAGACTGAACTAAGCATGATTGGGTCAGTGGGACCATAGGACTGTCTGCTGCCTGCCCAGGGAGGGCATGGGGAGTTGTGGAGAAGAAAAAATGACCTGATGTGGCCGGAGGGGGAAGGGACCTTGAATAAGGATATACAGGGATGGAAAAAAAATTCAGAGGGAATGCTGAACACAAAGTAAATATATATGTAACAATCTTATTTGCATTATCACCCTTGATGAGTCATGCTTATGATTTTTATTTTCTTTATAGTTGTCATTAACTTATCAGCATTTTAAATTCATTTTACTGTTTTTCTTGATAAATACAAAATAAATAAAGAAGGAAAAAAAGAAAAAAATGAGTGTAAGCTAAAAAAAAGAAAAAAGAAAAAAAGAAAGTGGTGGATTGTCTAGTACTGGAGTTACCTACAGTTGTGTGATATCATGTGAGTGCTGGGAATTGCATTAAGAACTTTTGAAATAAACATCAGTGTTATTTACTAGTGAACCTTCTCTACAGCCCCTACAATCTTCATTCATTTGATTATCTTTAATAATACTGGTAGCTAATAGTCACAGCACAAGGAAAAGGAGACCCACCAGTCTTATCCTTCTAGACACAAAATGCCTGGCAAATTATATCCACTAGTGTAATTATGGAATGAATTTCAGAGGAGTAACAAAAAACTACTTGAGTAACTTTAAGGGACATTACATAAGTTGAAATCTATGTCTAGCTCTTATATTGTTATGTGGTTGTTTTAATAAGTATGGCTTCCATCAATTTATGTATTTAAATGCTTGTTCTATATGAAGTGTCATTCTTAGAATGATGAAGTGATGGGATCTTGTTGGAGGAAGTATGTCATTGTGGTGGATGACATTGAAGTCTTATATGTTGAAGCTACATCCAATGTGGGATACAGTTAACTTCCTGTTGCCTATGGATCAAGATGTATGGCATACTGCTATGTCTCACCATGATGATAATGCACTAAACCTCTGAAATGTTAATATAGCCCAATTAAATATTTTGCTTTGTAAGAGTTGCCATGGTCATGGTGTCTCTTCCCAGAAATAGAAACCCTAACTAAGATATTGGTCAAGAATCTGTTGCTCAAGGGTTTATTGCCCCAACAGAAGAACCTAGCACTCTTTATGTGCTAAATGTGCTTAGAATTAAAGCCACCTCACAATGACTTAAATTACACCTACAGATTGCTATCTTGCTTAACCTTCATCAAAGAAGCATCTTATTGCAATATATGACAATTAACACTGGGTCTTAAAATTAATAAAGATTCAATGAATCTTTGCAATTTTCAGCTCTTAACATGATAACTTTATCAGAAACCTTCCTTCAATGATTTATAGATCATTAAGAAAGATGGGCCATAGAAAGCAGAAATAATGGATTACTGCAAGGAATGTGCTTTTTCTCTGATCTGTTGCAAGGAAACCATGTATTTCAGGCATATCAGGGAAGCTACACCTGTGAACTAATTGCATTTGTGAGAGCATGCACAGGTCCAAGTAAACTCAAGAAAGAAAATATCCTACTATGAAAAGAAGTCACAATGTTTTACTGTTTACTAAGGAGATATTTAAAATTGATTGATGCTAGGAAATTAAAATTCAAGCTTTATTGTAGGTGTTACTCCCAAAGGTTGACCATAATAAAGAGGAAGTCTACACATCCAAGAGAAGGTGGGCATCACCAAATAAAATTGCATTTAATATTGGTTGATTTTTCCTCTTAAAAAGGACACAAAGTTGTGTGTATAAAGAATGAAAACTAGAGAAGTGAGTAGATGAGTAAATAAAAATATATTATAAAATTTCTCAAAAATAAATAAAAATGAGAAAAAATAAAAATGTCATACAAACCAAAAGAAAAATATTTGGACTTAAAAATGTCTATTTTTAATTCAATTTATTGTATTTATAAGAGGTGTCTAGAGGATTAGAAAAAATGGGATTAAAATTACGTGTATATTTCAGGGTATATAGGTATTTTTACACGTACAATGGATACTTTGGAAAATCTGTTCCAGCTATCTAGCTAAATCATCAGCAGCACAGTAGGAACAAAATAAGTCATCAAGGCAGTGAAAGGGATCCCAGGCCATCAAGAAGCAGGCCGAAATTTGTGGCATGTCCTTTTTCTCTGATCTGTTGCTGGAAGGTGCTAATCACAGCCAGGTTTAGTTTTCCTATATTATTCAGGTGATCAGAATGCTTCTAAATATAATGTTGTCTACTCAAATGACTCTAATTTGTGGCAAGTTGACATTAAAAGCAACCTTATTAGCTGTAATATAGTGTGCATTCAAGTGTATGTGTGCATTTGCGTGTGTGTATTTGTCTGTGTGTGTGTTACAAATTGCAAAACCTGATACCCAAATTTATGAGTAAGGTAAAATTCATTGATAAAAACAGGAAAAGCTCAGAACAGTCTGTATAAGAATGAGAAGAGTCAAGGTACTAATTCAGCTCTTGTGTAATAGAGGCAGAAAAATTTTAAAGGTATATATCACATACAGGTGAATAAATGCTTGTACTTACTTATATAATTCAACAGGTAAATTAGTGCCTACATCCCCATACCACATTTAGTGTACTGGTTGTTATCTATACTATTTAATGTAAGGGATCTGTTAGTAACTGTAAAAATTTTGAATATAACTAAGTAACTTTGATCCATAATCTCACTTGTGAGAATATCATTTAAAGAGATGACAAGTGAAAATATAAATCAGTTTTATGTACAAGAATGTTTAATAAAGAATATTTTATAATGCATAATAAGAAAGAAAAAAGAACAAAACCAGTTTTGATTCTATACTAGATAAATAAATAAAAGTACAAAGTAAGTAAATGCAATGATTTAAGATGAAGTATTTCCCACAGAATTCTGATTCTAATCTCTTGGTTCTGGCTGATGGTGCTATTGTGAGACATATTTAGCACTATTCACTATTAGTCATGTTGAGAGATTTATTTTCATGGTAATTTTAAAAATTGCATTAAATGGACAACAAAAATTAACTATCCAAATGGAAAGAGATAGCAGGAGACTCAATACATTATTAAAAATCTAACTTCACCTTTGGAGAAAAACTTTTAAAATCTATTTATATATATGACTTGACCTTTGGTTATGAAAACATTTAAAGTTAATAAAAAATTATACATGTGGTGGGTTATTATTTATAGAATAAGATATAATAACATGCAAGAAAAATGTCTGGCTTGAAGAATAGTTCATACAACATTTGATAAATGATCAACCATACTTCAATGATATTATCACCCATTGATATTAACAAGACATAAAATTTGAAGTAGTGCAGAAGAATCTGCTTGCTAAACTGATAAAGTTCTAAATCAAATATCACACATTATGAAATTATTTTTCTTTTGTTATTAAAACAAAAATTAACCAC
This sequence comes from Sigmodon hispidus, assembly GCA_004025045.1. Taxonomy (NCBI): domain Eukaryota; kingdom Metazoa; phylum Chordata; class Mammalia; order Rodentia; family Cricetidae; genus Sigmodon; species Sigmodon hispidus. The sequence goes on along the minus strand of PVIH01014009.1, from coordinate 18,128 downwards.
TCTCTTTGAGGAATATCTACTATAAGCAAGTATTTTTTTTTAAGGAGTTTACTTTGTCTTAGAGGTCTAAGGGGTGCACAATCTTAATGACAGGGAGGCATGGCCTCAAGCTTAACTCCTGAACTTCAAGCAGAAAGCAGAGTGAATAAAGTGAAAGTCATTTGTGGAATTCACTCTCAAAGACTGAGCTCAGTGTTTTTACTTTCTCTATCAAGGCTACAGGTCAGTTTCTCAAAAAATTGGGAATCAGTCTACCTCAAGACACAGTGATATCATTTTTGGTCATATACCCAAAGAATTCTAAATTATACCACAAGAACACTTACTCAACTATGTTAATACCAGCTTTGTTTGTCATATTCAGGACCTAGAAATATTGTGGATTCCTCTCAACCAAAGAATAGAAAAGAAAAATGTGGTACATTTACATAATGGAGTACTATCCATTGTTAATAAGTAATATTGAAAAGTTTGTAAGCAACCCATTAGAACTACATAAATATAAATTTGAGGAAAGTAACATAGATTCAGAATGAAAAATATGTTATATATTCACACATAAATGAATACTAGTTGTAAGTAAATTAAGAGATTATCATAATACAATCCACCATCCCAGTGATGCTAAGTAATATGGAGGGTTCAAGGAGAGACATATGAATCTCACTAAGAAAAAGATACAGAATAGACATAATAAATGTACTGGGGTGTTTAGTGGTGGAAACAAAATGGGTAGGGTGGGGGAAAGATAAGGAAAGAGAGAATACTGTAGAGGCAATTGGAGTTATGGAGCATTTCATAAAAATAATGGAAACCTTGTACAATGCTACCTATCAGCAGTAAAGTAAGTAATACTAAGACTTCTAGTCAGGTAGAAAATAGAGCCTTAACTGGCCATTTCCTCTAACTCTGTAAGGCTTTTAGTGGAGAGACTGAGAGAGAAATCCATTCAAAAACTTTAGTTCTACAATTCTTCCTGCTTACAAGATATTCTGTGATAAAAGTGGCACAGAATTGGTTAGCAGAAGTGGCTAATCAATGTACTGTGCAGTTTTAGACCCATATCATGAGAAGGATTCCAACCCTATAATCTTGATTGTAGGGCTAGAAACCAGAGGCTGGGTAACTGAGTTTCCTAAAATAAAACTGAATGCAACTGGCAAAAATCAATAATATCATTTCTAGTGATTTTCTGCTATACTTATACTTGTAGATGGAGCCTACTACAGTTATCATAAGAGAGGCTTCATTCAATAACTGATAGTAAATTGCAGAAACCCACAGTCAAACATTAGGTGGAGCTTACAGCATACTGTGGAAGAGGGAAAGGGAAATTATAGGACTTTGGGGAATAAGGACAGAAATAATACCCAGAGAATCATCTAAGTCGGGTCTATAAGTCCTCATAAAGACTGAATAGATTAACAGGAAGCTGGCATAGGTCTGACCCAGGCCTCATGCTTATATTTTATGGTTGTATAGCTTGGTCTTCTGGTTGAAACCCTAAACCTGAAAACAAGGGGCTATTTATGACTCTTTTTACATCTTTAGGGAACTAATTTTTTTAATATGTTTCAGCCTTATTATGTGTGGAGGTTCCTAGTTTTATTGCAACACATCTTGCCATGATTGATTGATATCCTTTGGAGTACAGCCCTTATCTGAAGAAACCTTGAGTAGGAGTGTATGATGGAGAAGGACTAGATTGAGAATAACAATGGGAAACTGGTGAAGATGTATTGTATTAAAAAAATAAATTAAATAAATAAATAAGTAAATAAGTAATATAGAAGTAGCAGTCTATACCTTAATACATGACTCTGAATTAGTGATCCAAACTAATATTTGTATATAAACATTTGGACCTTGAAAGCTGATAGCTAAATAGAGCCTTATTCAAACATGTCAATCTTCTCAGCCTCATTCCATATTCATCTTGTCATATATATATTTCAAAATAAATCACTGTGTTCTAGCAGATAATAAAGTGGATAAATCTGTTTCTGCTGAAAACTAAATGGCCTGAGTTCTCTCCTTGGATCACAAGATAGAAGGTGAGAACCTGGTTCTGAAATTTGTCTACAAGTGCCCAGATATAGCTTCTTCTAGTTCTAGAGAACATAAGATTAATTATATTTTGCCTCTATGTTCATATTTTAGATTGAGTAAACCAGTGTTAGAAAATTTCTATATACTTTAGTATGAGAAGCTGTTACTTCTGCCAGTTACCAATTTAAGAATTTATCCCATTTTCATATAATCTTGTCATTTAATTCAGAAAAATATCTTTGGAATTCATAAAGTAATAACTTTAAAAAATAGTTTTTACTTTAAAAGCTTTTTTCATTTTTAAATGCTATACATTTGCATTGTATAGCATATATTATTTGCACTGTATAGCATATATTAGTTGTTCAAAATAAAGAAATTCATTGTGACACTTTTATTTATATACATAATATCAATATTTATGTTTCCATTAATCTACATGCTAATATCAAACTCATATTCAACCTCAGTCTCACCAGTATATCACAACTAAGGGCACTCTTGCTTCCATGTATGTGAACTGAACAGATGCTAGTGTCATTTGAGAAGAAAATATTGATTAAGATAATAGCACCCCCACCAATTCTACTCTGAGCAATATACTCAAAAGAAGTCACACAAAAAAACTGCAAAAAAAAAAAAAAAAATAGCACCATTATACTGTCTGGTGGACCATCTTGTGGTAGATTTCCTTGAGTGATAATTTAAATGGGAAAGCCTAACTTCTGTTGATAGTGTCACCATTGAGGTGCTAATTCTGGGTAATACAAGAAATAAGAATGAACAAACAATGAGAAGCAAGGTATCAGAAACAAACTGCAAGCAGCATCACTTCATGGTGTATTCATCAATTCCTGCTTCTCAGTTCCTGCCCTTCTTAAGTTCCTGATGACTTTTCTGGATAAGAGACTATAATAAGAGGTTTCTGCCCCCTGCAGTCCCAGAGCACCCAGATACCCACTGCTACTTAAACCCCCCCAATGACTCAGATACTTATATTAATTTCATGCTGTGTGACATAGTGCTAGCTAACTCTTTCATCTTAATTCAACTCATTTCTATTAACCTCCTCTGCCATGTGGTCCATGGCTTAGCTATTATTTCTTTGCATCTTGAGCTTTGGATGGTTGGATTATGTCTCTTTCTATGACTCTGCCCTCCTTCTTTTACCTATGCTCTAATTTTCTCACCTACTCCTATGATGGCTGCCATGAGCTAGAACAGTTTTATTTTTTTTATTTAAAGATGATATTCATAGCAAACAGAAAGATATTCCCACATCAAGGGACTACAAACTGTAAGAAGAAATAAAGTCTTTGCTCATTTATTATGTAAAAAGAAACCTTAACCTAGACAAAAATTGCTACCATGTCATAAGATAAAAACTTGACTGTACATATTTGGGAGGATAGCAGAGTAACTTAGAAACTTTGGGTTAGAATAGCCATTGAGAGTTGAGAACATTATGAGGTATTTTGTAAGGGTTTGTGAGGTGCGAATGTTGAAATCAGTGCACTTGATGAACATAGGGCTTGTGAGTTTCAGGGGAAGCTTGAGAGTTTCTTTAAAGATCTCTTAGGGTTCTCTGAATGATTGATTTAAAACCACTAAAATTTAAAGTTTTGCTTTGCTGTGATAATGGATATTGTCCAGCTAAGGCTAAATAATAAGCTGTGATTAAGAAAATACTAGCTTGTTTGGAGTTTCTAGCAGGCAAGTGCAGCTATTTGTATAGCCTTGACCGAAGACCAGTTCTTCTCTCTTTGGAGAAGGTTGTTCTCTTCGACTGAGTGCACAGCTTCGGGAGGGATATACATGGAGTGTTGAGGGTGGAAGGGGACACTTAACAACCTAGATGCCCTTCATCTGAAGAATGGACTAACAAACTGTGATACATCTACACAATGAAGCAGTAAGAAAAAATCATATCCTAAAATTCACAGGCAAATAGATGGATTTGGAGAATATTCTCCTGAGCAAGGTATCACAAATCCAGAAAGATAAAGCAGGGCATGCACTCACTCATTAGTGGACTTAAAAAAAGAAGATGTCATTGTATACAAGAGCTCAATGCTAGAACATAGCTAAATGACACAGTGTTTCACTTCTTCACTGATGGCCTCTGGCAGGGGTGTGTGTGTGAGGAAGAACTCTTTTCTTCAAGAGATTGGCAACAGGGTGTTTGATTATGCTTTAGTAAGTAAATGAGCAGCATAAATGGGCTTTATTTGTAAATGGGGAGATTATGAGTGTAAGTATGAAACTGAGAAGGCTGATAACTGAGTTTGATGGGGTGCATAATTTAAAATCACCAACTAAAAAAATCAAAAATATTATGAAAAAAGGAAAAGAAAAAAAGAAGATACTAGCATGTTTAAGATGAATTCTTCTGCTGCAACTGTTTTCTTAGAATAAATACACAGTAGCTGTGCTCCACAGATGACCAAAGTTGTACCACATCTTAAAAGACAATCTTGGTAAAGTAAAAAAGTCATCCAGGTGATACTACTTCTGAAGAGGTCTTGAAGAATAGCTGAGCTTGGCACAGTGCAGCAAGTATTGGAGTCCTTGAAAAAAGGCTGGAAGTAGCCATTTGTGAAGGCTCAGCTGCAGTTGCATGAATTTCGGTTGTGAAAAATGAGACTCAGAGCCAAACATGGTGGAAAAAACTGAAATATGAGAGAGAGGAAGCACCACAGTCAATTCTCACCCAGCTGCCTTACAACTTTCTCAGCCTTGTTCCTGGTCGCTTCTGTCAGTCCCTTCTGTCTCTGCTGGGTTTCTATGAGCCCTTATATACCATATCCCATCCAGGTTAGGATTAGAGGTATGTACTATTCATTTTGTATATAGCCTTGAACTCTCCAAAACAGACGAAAGTCTCTCTCAGGAGTTATGGGATTAAAGGTGTAAGTCAACATTCCCAGGCTTTCCTTGTGCTGGCTTCAAAGGTCTGTCTGATTGACTCTCATTTGTTTATTCTTGTGCTCAAGGATCAAGAAATTCCTGAACTGTCTGCCTAGGATTTGACTGTGTGCTATCTCTGATATTACATAATTTAATATATATCTAACAAATATCCACACTCAGCATCATTTCCAAATGAAGCCTGGAAAATGAAGGGTTATGGAGAGACAGTGAGGCTGGGTATCATGAAGAAAGCTGAAAAAAGGATATTAGTCTTTCAAACCAGTTGCTGGTGTCTTCAAAACTTGGGTGGTACCAGCACTTTAGGACAACCACACAGAACAGAAGCGTGTATGGAGAAGAGTTGGCCTGAGCCTAATAGAAAAGCTTTGTGTGTCATTTTTGGCTTTTCCATGTCTTTGGAGAAGTTCAGATCATGGTGAGTAAATTTCAGAAGTAGGACAATAAAATTTGTACTGGGAGAACTTGCCAAAACTTTGATTTGTGACTAGATCATGGTTCTTCTTTCTTGAAAGAAGGAATTAGTACACTTACTTAACAGTTGAAAGACTTTTTAATTTTACAGGCTTTGAATATTTTTAAAAAACTGAACTTTAAAAGTTGAAATGTATTGTAATATTAATACAAAATCTTGGAGATTAACAAGAAAGAAAAAATATTGCATAACAGTTATATGCTTCTGTGCCTAGTTGACAAGCTGAGTAGTTTTATGTAAACTTCATTAAAGTTAAAGTAATGTTTGGAAGAGGAAACTTTACTGAAAAAATTCCCACACCAGATTAGCTTATGGTCAAGACTGTAGTACATTTATTTGACAGATTGTGGTGAAAGGGACAGCCTCTGTGGACAGTGTCACTGTTTGGCTGATTATCCTTGTTTCTATTAACAACAACAACAAACAAACAAACAAACAATACCAGCTAAGCAAGCCATAAAATGCAAGCCAAGACTCAATGTTCTTTTATGGTCTCTGCATCAACTCATACTTCCAGGTTCTTGCCTTTAATTACTTTCCTGACTTTCTTCAGTGAGAGAGTACAAAGTGACAGGTTATAAGAAAGAAACACCTGTTCGTTTATGCTGTTTTACTACTGCAATATAAACAGTAAAATTACTTCCATTTTCTTAAAATACATTGTTCATCAATGACTCCAAGTACTACATCAAACACTCAACCCATCATCTTCTATTACGCACTCCACAAATCTTAACTTTCCTCAAATGTAGCCTGTTAAACACATTCCTTGCAAAGTTATTTTTAAGCATAATAATTTTCTCAACAGTCAAATAAAACAATAGCATGATGTCCCTGCATCAACCTCCTGAGTAATAGAAGTGTATCCACACCGTCACATCCAAAGAGTTATTTTTGTTTTTTGTTGTTTGAGCATTATTTTGATATTATGACATGAAATAGATTGTACTTTTTATTTAAACTGTTTTATACCATTATAGAAACACTAATAAGTATTAGCTATTTCATTCGCAATTGGATACATTTTTTTTATTTATGATGTGTGCTGAATTTTCTAAAGAATACAATTTTGGCCAAAATTCAAGTAATAGCTTCTTATTTTCATGAGTATGCAGTTCTACAGAGAAATATAAAACAAAGTTCCTAGGTAAACTGTCAGTGGCTTGTGTTATATAGCAGATAGAAGCAGCAGATTAAAATGTTGACAAGTGGTTAGGAATAGCTTCATTAATAGATCCTCTCTAGAATTTAACTGAGAAATCTTAGGAAATAAGTGATGATGTTATTTTAGATTGAATAAATGAAATATAGTGCAGAAAAGGAAAAAAAATTATGGTACAGAAGAGTTAGAAATTGATTGTATAAGAATAGAAGAAAAGAGAGAAAAGAAGTCAGTAGATGCTCCACAAAAAAAAAAAAAAAGAACAATGGTGTTGAGTTCTTTGAGAAAGTCAACAAGATAGATAAACCCTTATCCAATGTAACCAAAAAGCAGAGTATCCAAATCAACAAAATCCGAAATGAAAGGGATATATTACAACAGATCCCCAGGAAATCCAGAGAATTATCAGGTCATAATCCAAAAATCTGTACTCCATGAAAATGAAAAACCTACAAGAAAAGGGCAGCTTTTTGGACAGGTACCATTTACCCAAATTAAATCAAGATCAGATTAAATAACTAAACAGACTTATAACCATAAAGGAAATTGAAGCAGTCAGTAAAAGCCACCCATGTAAAAAAAGCCCAGATCCTGATGGTTTCAGTGCAGAATTCTACCACCATTCAACAATAAACTACTACTAATACTCCTCAAACTATTTCATACAGTAGAAACTGAAGAAATATTGCCAAACTATTTTTATGAGGCCACGCTTACCCTAATGCCCAAGCCACTCAAAGATGCAACAAAGCAAAAAATGACAGACCAATTTACCTCATAAACATTTATGCAAAAATTATCTTCAAAATTCTAGCAAACCATATAAAATAACATATAAAACTTATTATTCACCGCAATCAAGTAGGCTTCATCCCAGAATTGCAGGGATGGTTCAACATACAAAAAAACCATAAATGTCATCCATTATATATGTAAGGATTTCCAAAGGTTGCATTCACCTGGAATGTACCTGTCAATCATGCCCCTGGTTGTGGCCATGCAAACATCGGCCCACCCACCCTTTTAAAGAAAGGGCTCAAGGAGTGCTTGCCCCTTCTTCCCCCTCCCCCTTCTCTCTCTGCTCCCTTCTGCCCCTATCTCTGCTCCCTGCTTTAATAAACTCTAATGTGGTACTCCTGGTGTTTGAGATTCCATTCACATGCCACGTGCAAAAAAACTAACAATATAAACAAACTGAATGAAAAATACCACATAATTATATCTTTAGATGCTGAAAATGCCTTTGACAAAATCCAACCCTCCTTTATGATAAAAGTTCTGGAGAGAACAGGAATACAGGGAAAATATCTAAATATAATAAAGGTGGTTTACAAAAAGCTGACAGCTAACATCAACCTAAATGGAGAAATACTCAAAGCACTCCCACCAAAATCAGGAAGTAGACAAGGTTATCCTCTCTCCCCTTATTTATTCAATATAATTCTCAAAGTTTTAGCTAAAGCAATAAGAGAATGAAAAGAGATTGAGGGGATACAAATTGGAAAAGAAGAAGTGAAGCTATCTCTATTTGCAGATGATATGATTGTATACATAAGTGAACCAAAAAATTCTACCAGGGAACTTCTACAGCTAATAAACACCTTCAGCAATGTAGCAGGATACAAGATTAACTCAAAGAAATCAGTAGCCCTCCTATACACTAAAGTTAAAAGGGCTAAAAAAGAAATAAGGGAAACATCACCCTTTATAATAGCTGCAAATAGCATTAAATATCTTAGAGTAACTATACCCAAAGAAGTAACATATGTATTTGACAAAAACTTTAAATCACTGAAGAAAGAAATTGAAGAGGATATCAGAAAATGGAAAGCTCTCCCATGTTCCTGAATAGGTAGGATAAACATTGTAGGCAAAAATAGTCAATAGAAAAAATAATAGTATCTTTATGGTGTTGGCATAGCTGGATGGTAGTATGTAGGAATTGTAATTAGATCCAAGCCTATCACACTGCACAAAACTCAAATCCTAGTGGAGCACAAACCTCAACATAAACCCAGCCACACTTAATTTGATACAAAAGAAAGAGTAAATGAGCAATTTAGTCTTTACTCATACAGGCAAAAATGATAAAAGATACATATTAAAATAATCCAGATAAAAAGCCTCTAAAATAGCTCCAATATGTTTTTCAATGGGCATAGGCATAGGAAAATAAATATGATCAACAAGTGGTGGTGGAATGTAGAAAATGCCAATAGATACCTGTCTATGATCTTGCAGTAAACTCAAGTCTAAGTCGATTAAAGGCATCAAGACAAACCCAGCTATAAGAAACTTGATAGAATATAAAGTTTGAAAAAACTTGAACACATTGACATGGGAGAATATTTTCTAAATTTAACACCAGTAGCACAGACACTGAAAAAAAAAAAAAACAATTATTAAATGGGAAATCCTGTAACTGAGAAGCTTCTGTAAAGCAAAGGACATAGTTAATAGGACAAAATGACAGCCTACAGAGTGAGAAAAGATCTTCATCAATCCTACATCTGATAGATGGGCTAATATCTAATATGTAAAGAACTAAAGAAACTAAAGATCAGAAGATCAAATAACCTAATTTAAAAATAGAGTATAGAGTTAAATAGAGAATTCTCAACAAAAGAATCTCAAATGCTAAAGGACACTTAACTTTTCAACATCCTTAGCCATCAGGAAAATGCAAATCAAAATGACTCTGAGATACCATCTTACACCTCTTAGTATGGCTAAGACCAAACACACTAATAACAGTCTATACTGGAGGGGATGTGGAGTAAAGGGAACAATCCTCCACTGTTGGTGGGAATATGCACTTTTATAATAAATTTGGAAATTAGTTTGAAGGTCTTGTGGAAAACTTGAAATCAATCTATCTAATGATTAAGCATTATCACTCTTGGGCATACTCTCAAAGAATTCACACTCTTACTCTAAGAACATTTGCTCAACTGTGTTCATAACAGTGTTGTTTATAGTAGTCAAAACCTGAAAACAACCTAGATGTTCCCCTTTTGAAGAATGAATTAAAAAACATGTAATGCACTTACAAAAATACACGAAGTACTCAGCCATCAAAATAAATGACACCTTTAAATTTTCAAGCAAATAGATGGAAGTAGAAAAAAATTTCCTGAGTGAAATAACACAAATCCCAAAAGACAAACATAGTATGTACTCACTTATAAGTAAATTTTAGACCTAAAGTAATGAATAACCAGACTATAATTCACAACCCATGAGAAGCTAGGTAAATATGAGGAACCTAAAAGTGACATCCATGGTCCGCTCTGGGGAGGAAAATAGAGATATTCTGAGGAAATTGGGACCATAAGGGTGGGAGAAAGAGGAGGTAGAGAGAGAACATGAAAGAATAGGATGGTTGAGATGTCAAGGTACAGAAAGGAAGTACAATTGATGACAAACTTTAATAGAGGGAGCTGTTGTGGGGTTAGATAGAACCTGATGCAAGGGAAATACCCAAGAACACACAAAGGTGGTACCAGATAAGACTCCAAGTAATAGTGGTAAGGGTGCCTAATAGGACTTTCTCCTATAATTGATGATCACTGTAATTATCATTAGAGAACCTTTATCCAGAAACTGATGGAATCAGGTACAACTATCTACAAATAAGTACTGGGTCAAGCTCCTCTCAGTCCGGGTAAGAAAAGTAAAGAGAGACTATATGAGCAAAGGGGTCAGGATCATGATAAGGAAACGCATAGAAACAGCTGACCTGAGCTTCTGGGAGCTCACTGTCTTTGAACTGATAGTGGGGGAACCTCCGTGAGACTGAACTATGCCCTCTGAAGTTGGATGAAAGCCGAATGTTGTGGGCAGTTTCTGGGTTTTCTGCTGGTGTGACCAGAACTTATATCTAGTACTTCTGAATTCTTTGAGCCCATTCCTTACATAAAAATTATATTACTCAGCCTTGATATTGGGGACGTGCCTTGGTCCTAACTTAACTGAATATATCATACTGCATTAACTCACTCTGGAAGTCCCTACCCTTTCTGAGAAAAGAATGAATGTTTGTAACTGGGAAAATGATTGGAAAGAGGAGAGGGAAGGGAAAAAGTGATGGGTATGTTAAAAAGAAACTTTTAAATAAATATAATAAAAATGCTATGGTCATAGAAAAGTAAGTAGTTAAAAATAAAGTCTTAAAAGAGTATTAAATAAAATAAAGAGTAAGTTATATGAAACGAAAAATACACAGGGAATTTGTATACTGTATGTTATTGCTATGATTTTGAATTTTTTCATTGTTCAGAAGAAAAAATAACTGCTAAGATTGTAAAATAGTCTGCTAAATTAAACTTATTTAAATTCATTAGAATTTCTTTAGCTCTAAAACAATCAAAAATATATTTGTCAAATGGAAATCATAAAAACTTTTGAACTTGTTCCCAGAGAAGATGGGAGGCTATAGATTTATTAAGTAATATGGATCAGGTTTGAAAAAGGGACTAAAAGATCTCTACAGAAAGTATCTATCAACAAAGTTTACAAATTACCTTCCCAGAATTTGGCCATTATCTCAAATTCCCTCAGAAACCCTAAAGATAATTTGTACACAGAGAGAAAGAAGCAGTTTGGAGAAGAGGATTTTCACATTTCTAACAATTTTAGAGTGTGGGTGGCCTTTGTTTATTCATGGAGTCATGGATATTTGTCATTATTTAGAAGAATATGGTATATTGATATAAATTTAAAGTTAATTTTACAGTGTATATATGTTTCTACTCTTGTTTAAGTTTAAACAATGCAATTAAAAATATAATATATAGCTAAAAATACAAATTAATAGTAATTTATAATAGTCAAATTTATATACATAATAGTTAGTGTTTTTTAGGTACACAAAGATACATTCAAATTATATAGGTAGTTAATCATCAAACACTTAAAAGACCTACAGAATAACATTTAGAATGTTTTAAAAACTTAGATTTTTCTCAACAGTTAGATACATCTGCTCCTCGCAACACCAATTACTTCAAAGAGGATAAATGGAAATAAAAGATACTTCTAATGGAGTTTGCTTTCAATGTGGCAGTGTTAGCCATTTGGTGAAAAAACTCTTCTTGTCTTAAATTTAAATAATATGCTATATAAACTGGACAGATAGGACTGACAGAAAATTGACTATAAAACTTTGGCAAAACAAGGCAGAACGGTCTTTCAGGTTCCTGCATTACAAAAGAAATGGCCAGGCACTCTGTAGGATACAGAGGAAAAGAATAGTCAAAGTTTGACAGTATAAAGCAGAACAGTCCTTCAAATTTTTTACTTCACTAGAATGTCTGCCAGATACTCAATGCCTATAGACCAAAGATAGATGCCTCCACATTACAAATGAGCTTTGGTTGACTCTCCAGGCAGCCAACAGTCTCTGTCATTTCTGGAATTTTGATGTTGCTTGTAATGCACTTCTTGTTTACTCCAGTAATATTATATCTCTCTCATGTCTATGATGGAGTTGAAGACATAATTATAGTTATAATTATAGTTTTATTTAGTTATAATATAAATTAGATAAAAATTTTTTCCCCCTCTCCCTCTCCTCACAGCCCCGCGTTCTAGATAAAAATTTTAAAATTAACAAAAACAAGATAGATAATTAAGAAGTTTCCCTAATTGTGTCAAATGCAAATGGATTGAATTTTGTCATTGTAATTTTTTTAATAACTATTTTTGTTGTCTATAGTTTTATTATACTAAACTTAAATTTCTCCTTTTTAATTAGGCCAAAGAGGAAAATGCTTTGGGATATTGCTCCTGTATATTTTAAAGATTTGTCACTCATGTTGGTTTAATAAAATACCCAGGCAGGAGATATAGTCAGGCTGACCAGAGTAGGCAAATTCTGAAAAAAAAAAAAAAAAGGCAGAGTTGAGAAGACCTCAGCCAGCCACCAAGCAAGCAGGACATGAATAAATGAAGTAGCATGTCATGAGCCATATGGCAAAGCATAAACAGAAACACGGGTTAATTTAAGTGTAAGACTTAGCTAGTAACAAACCTGAGCTATGAGCCAAGTATTTATAAGTAATGTTATACCTTCATGTCAATTATTTTGGAAGCAGCTAAAAGGTATTTGGAAATAAGTGAGCAAGAGGAAAAAAGAATCTACTTAAAAAGGAAAAAAAAAGTCGCTTTACATGTTTTAGTTTGCATGTTCTTTATGTATATTGTCACATACATGTCACTTCATATGTGCAACTTCCCTATCTGTTTTAGAAAACACTGGGCTGGGGTTTTTTTTGTTTTCCGGTTTTTGTTTTTGTTTTTTAACACGCCTTCAACTTCTGTATTTGCCTTCAAATTTTATGGTGTCTTTCCTTTTTAAATAGCTGCAAAATACTCCTTTGTGCATGTACCACATTTTATTTATTTCTTTGTTGGTGACATCTAGGTTTTTTAGTTTCTGGCTATTAGAAAGAAACCTGATATGAACATATTTGAGCAAGTATTCTTGTGATAGAGTATTATTTGGGTATATGAATGATATAGGTGGACCTTGAGGAGGATTGATTGTTAATATTTTGAAAAGTGACCATATTAACTTCCAAATTGGTTGCACAAGCTCACTCTCCCATCAACAATGGAGAAGTGTTCCTCCTGCTCCACACTTTTTTTAGCACGAGTTTTCACTGTGGTTTTTATTTTGGCCATTCTATCAGTTGTAAGATAGAATTTCAAAGTTGTTTTTATTTGCAATTCCCTGATGGCTAAGTATTTTAATCATTTTTAAGTGTGTCACAGTCATTTGTGATTCTTCTATTTAGAATTTTCTGTTTATGGCTGTACCCCATTTATTATGTAGATTATTTGGGTTTTCCCTTAATGTCTAGCTTATTAATTTCTTTATTTTTGAGATCTGCTCTTTGTTGAATGTGAGGTTGGTAATCATTTTTCCATTCTATTGGCTTCTGCTTTGTCCTATTGAGAGTGATCTTTGCTGTAGAGATGCTTTTCAGTTTTATAAGATTACATTTATTAATTATCAATATTAGCATCTGTGCTATTGGTTTTCTATTCAGAAAGTTATCTGCTCTGCAAAAGAGTTTAAGGCTATTTTCTACTTTCTCTTCTGTCAGGTTCTGTGTAACTTGATTTATGTTGAGGTCTTTTTGTTCTACTTGGTTTTGAGTTTGTGCTGGGTGATAGATTTGGTTCTGTTTGTATTTTTCTATACAAGAACAGCCAGGTTGCCAGCATAAATTATTGAATTTGTTTTCTATTTTCATTGTATAACATGGGCTTTTTGTCAAAAATCAGCTATCTGTGATCATAAATCTGTGTAGATTTATGGCTGGGACCTTGATTTAATTCCATTAACTCATCTTTCTGTTTTTATTCAAATACTGTAAAGTTTTTGGAACTTTAGCTCTGTAGTTCAACCTGAGATAAATGATTGTGATACCACTGGAAATTCTTTTATTGTTCACAATTGTTTTTGCTTTCTTGATTTTTTATTTTTTCATAAAAAGTCAAGATAATAATGACACACTTTATTGTTAGACTTTTGATGGAAATTACATTGAATTAGAAGATGGCTTTTCATAAAAATGTCAATTTTTACTGTGTTAATCCTATTGATCTACAAATATGGGAGATCTTTTCATCTTTTGTTATCTTCTTCAATTTTTTTTTTCTTCAATGACTTGAAGTCTTTGTCTTACAAGTTTTTCACTTGCTTGCTTAGAGTTACCATATAATATAATATATTTTGTGAATATTGTAAAGAGTGTTTTTTCAGTGATTTCTTACTCAGTTCATTTATGGGAATTTTGGGTATATAAAACACTACTGATTGTTATGTTGTTTTGTTTTGCTTTATTTTGTAAATCTTGTATGTAGTAACTTAGCTGAAAGTGTTTATTAGCTACACAAGTTTCCAAGTAGAGTTTTAGGGTTTGTTTCTTTATAATATTATATAATTTGCAAATAGTAGTACTTTAACTTTTTTAATCTAATTTGAATGTTCTTGAATTATTTTTGTTATTTAATATTATACTGAGGTTTTTGTTCAGCTTGGTCATGAGTTTTATGCAGCATAAGATGATAAGAATAATATTATTTTTTTATTTAGTTATCTAGTCTGACTAGCAAAATTTGTTTTGGACAAATGCCTTTTCTTCACTGTGTATTCTCTATCGTTTTATAAAATATTATAAAGATGTAATTGAGCAGACTTCTGTTCGTATTCTCAATTTTACGTGCCTGTTTATATGCCAGTAACACTCTATTTTCTTTACTCTGATTCTGTAATATGTAAAATTAAGAAGGGATACATCAGCAATTCTTCTTTCTTATAGATTTACTTTAGTTACATGTTTCTCTGTTTGTATACAATATTATCATTTCAATTTCCATGAAGAATTGTATTTTTATTTTGATTAAGTTTGCCCTGCCTATATTATCACTGAATTTAACAACCAATACATGAGCAAGAAAGGTTATTCAATTTATGGAACCTTTTAAACAATGTTTTATTTTAAAAAAAAAAACTATCACCTTTTCACATTTTTATTAGTTCATTCAAATATTTTTGGAGGCTGTTTGAATGATTTGTTTCTGTAGTTTCTTGGTATCTTTGACTTTTGTATATAGGAAAACTACGGATTTTCTGTACTAATTTTTTGTCCTGCTACTTTGTTAGATGTATTTGTCTGCTTAGAAATTTTCTGGTGTAGTCATTAGTTCTTTTTATGTAACTCTGGAAATTGTTACCCAGTTTTACTAAGACTGTTTGGTGTCTCCTAATACTTTCATTGTATTGTTTAATCTCATGAAATACTTATATGTAATCTCATGATTACATTTTGATCATATGTGCACATATATCTCTAGATTGTCAGAAAGATAACTTTCTATTTAGGTGTATAAATTTGAAATATGGAAAATTTATTAAGATATGCTTCATAGTCAGATCTATTTTCCCAGGAGACTAGACACTTAAAATGTGGTTTGTTTCTTTCACTTAGATGAACACAAACTACACACATTTAGCTTTTTTTGTCTAAGAGAAAGTTCAAACAAGACTAAAGGCCTTTGTAAATAGATAGAAAGTTTTAGAACTTTACAGTTCTGCACAAGTCAGAATCACAGGTATTTTACCAAAGTTATTAGGCAGAGAACCCATGGAAAAGCATGCCAACTATTTGTTTGTTAGGTCTGCTGCTAAAAGACCAATTTCTCAAAGTTTGTCTCTGTTGGCACTATCACTCTCCCTCTTACTTACCTTGCAAATGTGTGTTGCCATGGTAAATGGCTCTGCCCTTACGCTTACCCTAAGAATGTACTTTTACCCAATGAGATGAAACTCTTATTTTATTTTTCTATTGCATCAAGCATCCTAAAAAAGAAATGGTTTTAGGCAAGATGAGTAGAAGTTAGGAAAAAGTAAAATATGGACAGAGAATTAGAGTTAAATTATATACAAGAGAATTAGAATTAAGTCAGAACAATAAAACACATATAGAATGAAGAATATTTGCCTGTTTGTGTAAACTTATTATAGAAATCTTTTATTTTTCTCTTCTTCCTGGAAGTATCTTTTGGAGGACCTTTGGGGCTGGTAACTCAACTCATACACATGAAACATCAATCCAGACCATTCTGGTTTTTAAGATTCCAATTGAGAAGTCAGCTGTTATTCTGATGGTTTTTCCTTTATTTGAGGCTTAATCTTTAACTCTTGTCACATTCATTATGTTTTCTTTCATCTGTACTCTAATATTTTGTTGAAAATATTTGCTTTGCCTTTAATATGTGGCATTTTTATTTTCTGTACCTGCTATTCCTACAAGTAGTCTTTTTATATGTCCCAGATTTATATTTCCCATTCTGACTTTTTTTTTATTTTTACTCTTATCTTTTGGGGGTTTTCTTATTAATTTCTGCTACATTGTCTTCAAGAACTGACATTCCTTTTGTTGATAAACATTGTTGATGAAGCTCTGAGCTTTTGCTTAACTGATATTTTAATTTTCAGCTTTATTTCATATTAGGTTTATCAAAGAATAATCTTTGTTAAATTTTAATTTCAAAGTTCACTAAAGAGTGTGTACATCCCCTGCTTCTCTTTCTGTGTTTGTGACACCTTGCTCAGGAGGATATTCTCTTAATCTATTCATTTCCATGCAAATTTCAGAATATCATGCTTTCTTACCACTATTACTCCATTCTGTAGATGTACCACAGTTTGTTAATCCATTCTTCAGTTGAGGGGCATCTAGGTTGTTTCCAGGTTCTTGCTATTACAAATAATGCTGCTATGAACACAACTGAGCTAATACTTTAGGGGTGTGAATATACCTCTTAAGGGTGTATGCCTAAAAGTGATATTGCTGGATCCTTGGGGAGATTGATTCCCAGTGTTCTGATATCATCATACTTCATTGCAGAGTGGCTGAACAAGTTTATGCTCCCACAAACAATGAGAGAGTGTTCCTCTGTCTCTGCATCCTCTCCAGCATAGGCTGTTACCTGTGATTTTGATCTTAGCATTATGACAGGTATAAGGTGATATCTCAAAATTGTTTTTATTTGCATTTCTCTGATAGCTAAATATATTAAGCATTAAAAAATATTGTATATCAAAAGCTCAAGGCTAGAACACATCTAAATGACACAGTGCCTGAATTCTTTATTTATGGCCTCTGGCAGGGGTGTGAGTGAAGAAAGACTTATTTTTTTTAAGATTCTGGCACAAGGTGTTTAATTATGCTCCAGTACTTAAATGAGCAGCATGAATGGGTGGATTTGTAAATGGGGAGATTAAGAGTGGGTATGAATCTGAGAGGACTGGTAACTAAAGTTGATGGGTTGCATGATGTATATATAATTATTTTCAAATCTTAAAGTAATATTTTATTCAATTGTTTTTTTTCTTCTTTATTTATTTTGTATTTATCAAAAAACAGTAAAATGAATTTAAAATGCTGAAAAGTTAACAATAACTATAAAGAAGATAAAAATCATAAGCATAACTTATCAAGGGTGTTTTTTTTAATGTATGTATTTTCTTTCAGGGATTTCTTCATGTCTTTTTTCAGTTTATAGAATATATTTATATGTATTGTTGTGAAGTCATTGACTTGTGTATTAGCTATTTTGCTATTTTGTGGTGCAAGAAAATGGACTGGTAATTTTTGAAGAAAATATGTTTTCTTATTTATGTTGTATTTTTCTGTAATTGTGGTATCATAAATTAGGTCTTGGTAGCTTGATGAGATATCTGTTCTTGAAAGACCCTCAGATGAGGACCTTTCCTCAGAAGGAGACCCCGAGTCCCAGACACCAAACTGAGCCACAAATATCAGATGCAAATTGCATGAGGGTTTATTGGGGGGCAAAGGTACCTCCGGGCGGCAGCAACTCCGGGAGCTAACTGGCACGCTGAGGCTTTGTTCAGGGGCTTTTTATTGCATAGGGGAGAGCAGGAAGCAGGCTTACAGAAGCAAAAGGTGTGGTTATAGGGAAAACAGAGAAATCATT
>PVIH01014008.1:32839-55906 GCA_004025045.1 Sigmodon hispidus | reverse complement strand
CTGGAGAGGATGCGGAGCAAGGGGAACACTCCTCCATTGTTGGTGGGATTGTAAGCTTGTCCAGCCACTTTGGAATACAATATGGAGGTTTCTCAGAAAATTGAGAATCAATCTCCCCAAGGACCCAGCAATACCACTTCTGGGTGTATACCCTAAAGAGGCACATTCACACTCCAAAGGTATTAGCTCAACTATGTTCCTAGCAGCATTATTTATAATAGCAAGAACCTGGAAACAACCTAGATGTCCCTCAACTGAAGAATGGATTAACAAACTGTGGTACATCTACACAATGGAATACTACTCGGCAGTAAGAAAAAATGATATTCTAAAATTCACAGGCAAATGGATAGATTTGGAGAATATCTTCCTGAGCGAAGTCTCACAAACTCAGAGAGATAAGCAGGGGATGTACTCACTCACTAGTGGTCTCAAAACAAACAAACAAGAAAAAAAAGCCAAACATGCCCAAGCAGCAAACTACAACCACTGAACAGGTTGGGGTTAGAAACACCCTGGACTGACCCTTCAAACCCCAGTCCATCTACAGGAACACCTGACTCACTCTTGAGGGAGGGGGGACAAAACTGGATTTGGCCGGGAGTGAAGACTGATCCAAGCATTGTTGGGCCAGTGTGACCATAGGACTGTCGGCTCCCTGCCAATGGAGGGGATGGGGAGTTGCAGAGATGAAAAATGATCAGATGTGGTGGGAGGGGGAAGAGACCTTCAATAAGGATATACAGGGATGGAAAAAAAAATTCAGAGAGAAAGCTGAACACAAAGAAAATATATGTGTAGTAATCTTATTTGCATTTCCACCCTTGATAAGCCATGCTTATGATTATTATCCTCTGTATAGTTATTGTTAACTCTTCGACATTTTTTTTAAAAAAAATTCTTTTTACTGTTTTTTTTTTGATAAATACAAAATAAAGAAGGAAAAAAGAAAAAAAAGCCAAAAAAAACCAAAAACAAACAAAAAAAAAGATGTTGATCATTGTTTCAAGTACCTTTTAGCCATTTGTAATTCTTCTGCTAAAAATTCTCTTTTTAATTCTTAACCCCACTTTTTAATTCGGCTACTTATGGATTTGGGATCTAGTTTCTTGAGTTCTTTATATATTTTAGAGATCAGTCCTCTGTCACTTGTAGGATTGGTGAAAATCTTTTCCCATTCTGTAGGTTGTCAAACAGACAGATAGATATTAAAAAAATAAAATCTATTTTTCCCAGTTATCTATAAATGACATTGTAGTTCATCCTGAGAATCATCTGAGTTTCAAGGATATAATAACACAAATCTTACTTTATACTTACTCATTGTAAATGTAATTTCACATAAGAAATTAACATATTGTCCGTTTTTGTTATCATTGATTTAATACTATATCTACTATTCTACAAACTTAAGGAACATAAAGAAATTACTGTGTTCTTTCATTATCCTGTTTTAGTGTATGGACATTGAGATTTGGGTTATACATGAAACTGTATTCCAGGGGCAACTTTCCCCAAAAGGAAATTGAATGCTTCACTTTTTGAGTGGCTCTTGAGCTCTCTCTGAACAATTTGCCTTCTTTTTTTAGGTTGGTAAGCATCCTTTCTAGAGCAGCTCATAATGTTTGCCTTTTATACTGGACATAATCTTAATTTTGCATTATGAATTTACGTATGTCTGAGAATTTGTTACTATCTTTTGCTCAACACTGAAAGGTACATGAAAAAAGTATTCATGCAAAGACAACACGTTATACTACTTATGTTCTCCAAATACATTAAAATTCTACTTCATATAACATAAAATGTGCATTCACTGTTGAAGTTAGCTTGCTTTCTTCAAAGAAATTAGGGCTCTATATTGTTTTCCTGTCTAATACTTAGATTTTGAGAATGAAGCACTCTAGATATTGTATGCTCATTTTAAAAACCTTAAATATTTTCTTAAAAAAGAAAAAAATCTCCATTTGTTCCTCAATTTTTACAATTTGTCAGATGTATTTGAATCCTGACATAAACAGTCCAATATCATCTTTGCTGAGTGTGACTCACCTGTGTGTGAATAGACTGCAATTCCATTCGGTCAGAAGATTTCTTAGTCACCCATTTTATGTTATTTATTAGTGCTTTATTAGAAAATTACATAATATATTCTATTGTTATCCATATCTGTATATTCATACATATCTGAAAAATAAGTTTTGTGTTCAATTGATTCACTGATAGAAAACATTGTTGAAATGTGTCTGAAATTTCATTATCAAATCAATATTTTATACTCATACTAATAACACCAATAGTAGATCAAAGACCTCAACTTAAACCCAGCCACTCTGAACTTGATAGAAAAGAAAGTGGGAAATACACTTCTACGAATTGGCACAGGCAACCACTTCCTAAATATAACACCAGTGGCACAGACACTAAGACCAACAATCAATAAGTGGGATCTCCTGAGGCTAAGAAGCTTCTCTAAAGCCAAGGACACTGTCAATAGGACAAAACGACAGCCTACAGAATGGGAAAAGATTTTCACCAACCCTACAAGTGATAGAGGACTGATCTCTAAGATATATAAAGAGCTCAAGAATCTAGAGCCCAAAACCTTGAATAACCCTATCAAAAAATGGGGTACAGATCTAAAAAGGGAATTCTCAGCAGAAGAACTACGAATGGCTGAAAGGCACCTGAAAAAGTGCTCTTCATCTTTAGCCATCAGAGAAATGCAAATCAAAACAACTTTGAGATATCACCTGACACCTGTTAGATTTGCTAAGATAAAAGGCACAGATGTCAGCCTATATTGGAGAGAATATGGAGCAAGGGGAACACTCCTCCATTGTTGGTGGGATTGTAAGCTTGTTCAGCCACTTTGAAATGCAATATGGTGGTTTCTCAGAAAATTAATCAATCTCCCCAAGGACCCAGCAATACCACTTCTGGGTGTATACCCTAAAGAGGCACATTCACACTCCAAAGGTATTAGCTCAACTATGTTCATAGCAGCATTATTTGTAATAGCAAGAACCTGGAAACAACCTAGATGTCCCTCAACTGAAGAATGGATTAACAAACTGTGGTACATCTACACATTGGAACACTACTCGGCAGTAAGAAAAAAATCATATCCTAAAATTCACAGGCAAATGGATGGATTTGGAGAATATCCTCCTGAGCGAGGTATCACAAACTCAGAAAGATAAGCAGGGGATGTACTCACTTATTAGTGGTCTCTAAACAAACAAACAAGAAAAAAAGCCAAGCATGCCCAAGCTGCAAACCACAACCACTGAACAGCTTGGGGTTAGAAACACCCTGGACTGACCCTTTGGATCCCACTCCAACTATAGGACCACCTGACTCATTCTTGAGGGAGGGGGGACAAAACTAGATTTGCAGAAGTGGAGACTGATCTAAGCATTATTGGGTCAGTGGGACCATAGGACTGTCTGCTCCCTGCCCAGGGAGGGGATGAGGAGTTGTGGAGAAGAAAAAATGACCTGATGTGGCAGGAGGGGGAAGGGACCTTGAATAAGGATATACAGGGATGAAAAAAAAATTCAGAGGGAAAGCTGAACACAAAGTAAATATATGTGTAGTAATCTTATTTGCATTATCACCCTTGATAAGTCATGCTTATGATTTTTATCTTCTTCATAGTTATTGTTAACTTATCAGCATTTTAAATTCATTTTACTGTTTTTCTTGATAAATACAAAATAAAGAAGAAGAAGAAAAGAACAAAAAAAAATGTTATTATTCATGTACAATTTGGAGGTACTTCTAAGCATCTATAAATGATTTTCAAATACATTTTTGTCATTACTACAAATCACTGGCATTAAATGTTTAAAGCATAATTTGTTTTAAAAAATTAGTTTGTCTTTTTGTGGGGTTCCTAACAGTGGGAACAAGCGCTGTCTCTGATTCTTTTACATGATTTTGGGACCATACACCTCATACTGGGTCACCTTTTCCAGCCTTATGCATGGGGAGGTGCTTAGTCTTACTAAAACTTAACATGTCATGTTTTGTTGATACTTGTGGGAGATCTGACCTTTACTATACAGAAATGGTGGAAGAATGTATTCTGAGTTGAAAGAGAGGGGGAAGGGCAAAGTGACTGGGTGGAGAAGGTAAAGGAGTACCTGTGGACAGGATATAAAATACACAAATAAATTTATTTTTAAAAATTAATAAGTTACTTATATAATAATATTACTTATAAAATAAGCATGTTTTCACATAATGTAAGTGATAAAATAAATGCAAACTATATTGTACCAGAAAAATATAAGGCTTTCCTAAAGACTTCTTTCATTTATTTATTTGTAAGTTTTTATGTGTGCACACATATGTGTGTGTATGTATGTATGCATGTATGTATGTATACATGTGTGTACATGCACATGACATGTATATAGAAGTTTAAGGACAACTTACAAGAGTCAATTTATAATTTCCATCATATGGGCTTTAGCAAAAAAGTTTGGTCATGAATATGTTGGCAACTGCTTTCCTACCAAGCCCTCTAGTCATAGATAAATATGTGATTTTAATATTTAATAGTTATGCTTGTTAAGTATAACATGGTTTAAGCCACATTAGATCTGTAATACTGGGACATCTCTTAGAAGCCTAAATCAATATAGTATCTTCACTAGTCACCTTTTAAATGAATCGCTGTCATATGGCAAGATACACTGCTTTACAGAGTTTCCTCAAAAAGGATATTTAAGTGATATTTATGGCAACTTCTTCAATGTAAAACATATTGCCCAAACTTGGTTTGGATTGGGTGACCAGTTCTAATGACTAAAGACATTATACTGTAAATGCCCTTTGTGATGGTAAACATGCACATTGAACATAGTATCTATATCCTAAGTTTATTTTCATAAGTTTCTCTTCCTTATTTATACTATCATTTCAATTCAAGTTATTTCTACAATAAAAGTCAACTTTTCCTTTCATGAAGCAATGTTTTTGCTTTCAGTTAATATTTATAAATTATTATGTACATTTTCTTTCTTGCTTGTATTGAGTTATCTCAATTTTTAAAGCATGAAAGTAGGCTTTCTCACCATGTAGTTTTTTTAGTTTAGTAAGGATATAGTAACAGAAATCTTATTTTATACTACTAAATAATTACTGTTCATTGATGTACTGTTAGACTATCTGCACTGATGGTAATAACTACATGTTTTAAAAATATGTCCAACATATATTCTCCCTAAGTCTTTGTAAGCTTTATTAAATCATTTACATTTCACAATAATCAGTGAAAAAAAACAAATAAACCATTGCTAAATTGCTTAAGAAATCTAACAGCATTACAGAAACAAATTAAGTGGAAAACTGAAAGAAAGCATTCTCATTTGGGATCTCTGTGTTTGCCATACTTCAGCACAATGCCAAAGCAAGCTGGTTATATGCCTTCCTTTGTTTTAGAGATCTTACACAAGCAATATTTTTCCTTTGATTCTCTACTCAATGAGAAGAGAGAATTATAACCTACAAAGTATATGAAAAGTTGACACTGGGTCTATGATTCTTTGCTATGTTATTATTTGTTGGTTTGGGTTCCTCATACTGGGGGAGATGACTTGCTGTTGTTTAAAGGTAAAGAAGAATGCATATCTCTGTGGAGATCACTCTTGTGCATGTTGTTGACATCATTTAAACCAACACCAAAATGATCCCTTGTGATTTTTTTTTAACTTAAGCAGACAATGGAAGCAAACAAAGACTTCAAAAAACTTCCATCTATTTTCTTATTGGACAGGTGCTTAGCAATGAATATGGTAAGCAACTAAAGTTGCCTCATTAGTCTGGTTTTATGATACTTTTTTATGACCCATATATCACAAAATTACATTCACATTAAAAAGTAACCATCTGGTGTGCATTATTTTATAAAATTGACCAATAAATCTACATAGTACACTATGGTAAAATATATTGATCCATAAACTACAGCACTGAACAGCTCATTGACTGTAAACTAAAACTCCAAGCATCCCTTCAGCATTAATACATCCATTTGTAGCCTTGCTCTCAGGTAGCAGACTGTTGCTGGTTCCCCAACAACTGTTGCAAATGATTATCACAAATACTCCTACATGACACTAAAGACGTCAGGGTTAAGATACCATTTTATGGAGAAAGCCACAAATTCTTATATGTGCAATGTCCTCCTGTGTAGTAAATGGTCCAGAGCTTTTTCTCAACTTTTTTTAGAGAAAAGAAATACATAGATTTCATTATTGCTTCATATATGAAGGAAATAATTAGCAGTTAAACAACTAATATTTATTAGAATAGCATAGTATCTGCCAGATCTTAAATGGAACAAACCAATGGTGAAATATGAAAATATTCAGAGCAGGAGAGGTTACTAATTCTATATCTCATTTCAATGTACTTGAAAAAATGTATAAAATTATGATGGTTAAAAATTACAAATAACTAAAAAAATAAAAATTCTTTCAGTGATGTGAAAAATTGAATTAAATTATAGTGGGCAACTCAGGAGTTAGATATATATTTAGGAAAGCCATAGTTTCATGTGTCAATATCATATCAAACTAGTATTGCTTTGTTTTTCTCTAACAATAAAAATAAAAGTTACCTTTTGGAAAACCTCAAGTCCTTGTACTTATGTAGACTAAGTTTTTCTATAAGCATTTTGTGACTATAAAAATGGTTGAGCTTATGCTTGTCACGCCATTTGTCTTGAATTTCACTATTACCTAGAGGTTATTTAATTATTTATTTCTAGCAAGATGCTAGTAAATTTTTATTAAACATATTTATTTATTTTATATCCCAACCACAGTTTCTTTTCCCTTCTCTCCCCCCATTTCTTCTTCCCAACCTTCCCTATGCACCAGCCCAATTTACTTATCCTGTTTCTGTTCAGAAAGGGGCAGGCAAGCCTCCCATGGATGTCAATGAAGCATAGAATATTACTTTTGGTAGGACTAAGCCCCTCTCCTTGTATTCAGGTTGGGCAAGGCAAAGCAGTAGGAAGAATAGGATTCCAAAGGATATGCAAAGATTTAGGAGCAGGCCCTGCTCCCAATACTAGCTGTCCAACAAGTAGATCAAGCCTCAAAACTCACATATACATAGAGGGCAAAGCTCAGCCCCATGTAGGCTCCCTAGTCTGAAATTTTCAATGAGGCCAGGTTAGTTGCTTCTGTGGAAATTTTTTGTGAAGGTAATGAGCATCCTCCATCCCTCCCACCCTGCCTGGCTAATACAATCTTTCCTCCCTCTCTTCAACAGGATTTCCTGCACTTTGCCCAGGGTCTGGCTTTGCATATTTACATCTGCCCATCAGTCAATAAATGAAGGTTGTCTGATGACAATTGGGCCTACAGATTTATAAATTAGTTCCACTTCAATTACTTGTTTGTTGTTGTTGCTGAACTGATGCTGCTCTTTAACTCAGATGGTTTACATGCTTCCACTCCCGTCCTCATTTCTATTCTGATAGCTGTAGAGAAGTATGTTGTCTTTGATTCTTACCTATCTTGCATTTTTCTTCCTCTCAATAATTACTAAACACCACAGAGTTTATCCCTCCCATTTAATTTCTTTGTGCTCAAAGCCAAACAGTTCTTCCTACCATCTTGGTACTTAAAAGTTCTATTTACTATTAAACCACAATAATATTATTCAAAGATATGTCTCCACTTGATAGACCACTCATTGTTTCCTACAATGTTTTTTTTAACTTTATTTATTTTTTTATTTGCCTTGATATTTGCCTGGAACTGGAACTACAGACAGTTGTTAGCTGCCATGTGGGTGCTGGGAATCGAACCCGGGTCCTCTGGAAGAGCAGACGGTGCTCTTAACCACTGAGCCATCTCTCCAGCCCTCCTACAATGTTTTATATTCAATGTGTCACAGTATATAACAATAGTCAGATAATAACTATGTAAAGGAACACAGGATGAATGATACTTGTATGTATTTTCTGAAACTCAAGAATTAATGTGTAGCAAAGCAGCCGTCAGATGTAGGGTGGATGAAAATCTTTTCCAGTAGGCTGAAGAGTATTTTCCCTATTAACAGTGTCCTTTGCCATACAGAAGCTTTTCAGTTTCATGAAGTCCCATTCATTAATTATTGATTTTAGCATCCGTGTGACTGGTATTCAATTCAGAAAAGTATCTCCTGTGCCAAAGCATTCAAGTCTATTTTCCACTTTGCTTTCTATCAGGTTCAGTGTAACTAGATTTATGTTAAGGTCTTTGACATACTTGGACTTGAGTTTTGTGCAGGGTGATAAATATGGATCTGTTTGCATTCTTCTGCATGATGACATACTGTTAAGTCAGCACCATTTGTTGAAGATGATATTTTTAAATTCTAAGGTCCTAGTTTTTTATAGTCCAAGAGGTTAAAATTAAGGAGGAGAACAAAAATCATATTAATCTGTGATGCTAGAATGTCAGTGTCATAAGTGTAGATATGTATATATAAGTATTACACAAATTCTAGCTAGTATATAATGAAAACCTGGAATATAGGAAGAAAGCTGGAATATCAGTTGGAGGAAACTGACCACAATCTATTCTCACCCATCTAACCTCTCAGGTGGAACAGGGAAAATGCTGTCTTCAACAGTCCACCACCTGGATGATTGCTCCTACAGAATGCCTGAATGTCTGCCTACCCTTGCCTTAAATATCTTGCCCATCCAGTTGTTTCACTGTCCATCATAATCTTAGAGTTAGGATTAAAGGTGTGAGCTACTACTCCTTGGCTGTTAGGGCTTGAACTCACAGAAATACAGTAAGATTTCTGTCTTCTGAATGATGTGATAAAAGGCATGTGCCATTACTTTCTAACCCTTGTGGCTTCACTGTGGGTAATACATATCTTGAAATACTTCCAGAGGTATTACCATTAATGATTTTAAAGTATACTACAGAGTTATAGTAAGAAAAAACACATCATGGTGACATAAAAAAACAAGTTAGATCAATGGAATCAAATATAAGACTTAGTTATAAATCTGCACACCTTCTTTTATAAAGAACCCAAGATTATACAATGTAAAATATAATAAATTTTCAACAAATCATGATGTCATAATTGGATATCAAAATTTAGAAGAATGCAAATAGATCAATATCCACAATCCTGCACATAACTCAACTAAAAGTGGATTAAAGACCTCAACATAAAACCAGATATGCTGAACTTGATAGAAGAGAAAGTGGGGAATAGCCTTGAAATCATTGGCCCAGGAGACAACTGCCTGTACAGAAGACCAATAACACAGATGCTAAGACTGAAAATTAATAAATAGGATCTCATGAAACCGAAATCTTCTGTAAGACTTAGAGACACTGTCAGTAGTAAAAATTAGCGGCCTAGATAATGAGAAAAGAATTTTGCCAACTTTACATCTGACACAGTGCAAATTTCTAAAATATATAAAGCACTCAAGAGACTAGATATAAACAATCCAAATAAACCAATTAAAAACTATACAAACAGTTTGTACAGTTCTATACAAACAATTCTTAATAGAGGAATCCCAAATGTCCAAGAAACACTATGTACACCATCCTTAGCCATCAGGAAAATTCAAATCAAAATGACATGGAGATTCTGTCTTATACTAGTCAAAATGGCTAAGATCAAAAACACAAGTGAGAGCTCATGTTGGAGAAGATATGAAGGAAGGGGAACACTCTCCATTGCTGGTAGAATTACAGATTTTCCACTTTGGAAATCAATATGGCAGTTTCTCAGAAACTGGAGAATTGATCTACCTCAAGTGTCCAATATAAAACTCCTGGGCATATATCTAAATGTTGCTCCATCATACAACAAAGACGCTTGCTCAACTATGTCCATAACAGCTTTACTCATAATAGCCAGAAACTTGAATCTACCTAGGTTCACTCAACTGAAAAATGGATAAATGGATAAAAATCTAACACACACACACAGAGACACACACACAGACACACACACACACACACGTACATATGCACAGAGTATTACTCAGTTGTTAAAACTATGACATCATGAAATTAACAGGTAAATGAACAGAACTAAAAAAAAATCATTCTTAGTGAGTTAATCCAGTGCCAGAAAGATATAGTTTGTACTCATTTATAAGTGGATAGTAATTGTGAACTAAAGGATGATCATGCTACAAGCCACAGACCAAGAGAGGTTAAGTAACAAAGTAGATTCAAGAGGTAATGCATAGGATATATATTTTGGGTGGACTGGAGGTAGGTGAAAATGAAAACAAAAGGTATCAAGTGAGAGGAAAATGGAGGAAGAGAGTATTACAAGAGATAACTGGAATTGGTGGGAATTTCTGGGACAATATATAAACCCAGCAATGGAAACTCTCTCGAATCAATTAGGGTGACCTGAGCTAAGTATCCTAGTAATGGAGGACGTTGAAACTGAACTGACAATATCCTATAACCAGGCAAGACTTCCAGTAGAGGGATTGGGACACTAGTCCCAATCATAAAACCCACTCATAAAAGCTTTGAGCTACATTTTGTGCTGCCAGAAAGATGTGCTGGAATAATGGTGACTCCCTGAAACACTGGAAACCAGAGGCCAGATGTCTCAGAGCCATACAATAGAATCAAACACTCTCATCCAAGAAAAAGAGAGAAAAGAGAAAAAAAATGAAATTATTTCTAATAATAATCTGCTATTCTCGTTGACAGGAATCTGGCATAGTCACCATAAGAGAAGCTCCATTCAGCAACTCATGGAACCATGCAGAGATTCATAGCTAAGCATTAGGTAGAACCTGGAAAACCCTGGAGAAGGGGAGGAAAGATTGTACCAGTCAGAGGGATCAAGGAAACCACGAGAACAAGGTCCTCTGTATCAAAAAACCTAGACTCATAGGATCTCATTGAAACTGAACTGACAATTAACTAGCCTGCATGGGTCTAACACAGGCCCTCTACAAATATGTTGTAGTTGTCTAGCCTGGAAAGTTTGTGGATCTTTTTAAAAGTGGGAGCAGGGGTGTTTCTATGGCTTTTGTCTGCTTTTGGGACTCTTTTCCACCTATTGGGTTGTCTTGTCCATCTTTAATAGGAGAGGATGTGCCTATTCTTACTGAAAACTGATATTCCATGTTTGGTTGATAACCCTTGATGGCATATCCTTTTCTGAAGGAAAATAGAAGAGGGGGGAGAAGCTGAGATTGAAAGAGAGTGGTGAAATTGTAGTCTAAATGTAATATATGAGATAATAAATCAATAAAATGGGATTTAGCTTAATCTAACTGTATAGAAGCTTACTGAGCTGTATAGATTTCAAATCTGGTTAATTTTGGGGTGATGCACATTAATTTATTTACAAGAATTTTCTTATAATAAAGTCCATAAATTATGCATCTTGAGACCCATACCAAAAGAGGAATCCTACCACTGACAATGCTTGGAGGCCCAGAACTCAAAGGCAGGACCATCCAGAGACCTGGGATAGAATCAGACATGACCAGCACAAAAGCAGAAAAAGTCAACTAAATGATTCCTAAGGCTATTCTCCTATACTCATAGATTGTTGCCTAGCCCTATTGTCATCAGAGAGGCTTCATCCATAAATTGATAGAAATAGATGCAGAGACCATAGCCTAACATTGTGTGAAGCTCAAGAAGTCCTGGGGGTGGAAGGGGGAATTATGGGAGCCAGAGGGACTAAAGACACCATAAGAAAACACACAAAATCAACTGACCTGGGCTCATGAGGGCTCATAGGAACTGAAGCACCAGAGAACTCAATGGGACTGATCTGGGCCCTCTGCACATGTGGTACAGCTGTGTGGCTTGGTCATCTTAAGTGACTTCTGGAAGAGAGAGCAAAGGATGTCTCAAATAATGTAGCTTATCCTTAAGACCCTTTTCACCTGCTGTCCAGACCTATTAGGAGATGAAGTGCCTAGTCTTGTTACAACATGTTGTGCTATGGCTGGCTCATATACATGCTAAGTCCTGCACTTTTCTGAAAAGAAGAGAGAGGGAGTGGATGATGGGAAGAGGGAAGACTGGGAACAGGCCCTGAGAGAAGAACAGGGGAGTAAAACTGTGATAGAGATGGGAAAATTAATTAATTGATTAATAAAAAGTTTAAATTATTATAAGTCATTTTGGGGAAAAAAGTAATAAAATGTGAAAAAGAGTTTATCAGAGACACTGAAACCAATTTTAAGGTGCAAAATTATAGTACCTGGGTCAATTTGAGCAGCATCTTAATGATAATACTGAATCATTACCATAAAATAAACTATGTATAAATTAACAATTTTTAAAAAGTATTTACTTGTTTTTCTTGTGTGCCTGAGTCCAGAAAAGGGCATTGGATCCTCTGAAGCTAAAGTTATCAGTAGTGGTGAGCCACTTAATTTGGGTAGTAAGAACCAATCCTAGGTCTTCTAAAAGACTAGTACGTGATCTCAACTAATAAGCCATATCCCTATCCATTTAATGAGAAATCTTGATAAAACACATGAACAACAAAAGAAAGAAAACATAATTCCTCTTTATTATGTATTTCTTGCTAAAATTATAGTTGAATATGTAATGAACAGAGAAAGTCATTTTACTGGTCCTAGATTATTAATAATTAAATAAAATTATAAGAATCAACAATGAATTATAAACTATCAATTACATGCTAAATTGGATGAAACAAACAGAACCAGAAGTTTTACTTTAACGGCAAAGTGCTGTCATTTTGAAACTGTTCTCATTTGAAACACCTGTCAGGTATTAACTTTTAAAAAGTCATCAAAGTTGGAGCCTGGGAATGGCTCCATCGATGAAATGTTTGCCTTGCAAACAGCAAAACCTGAGTTAATCTCCAGAACACACACAAAAATCTCAAATGTTGGGTTCCTCTCTTTTATTCTCACCTGTTGTGGAATAGAGTATTTGTTTAACTCTGTAAAGAGGTGTTGCATTTGTTTATGATGCATTTGTGTAACTATGTAAAGATGTATTCCTGTTTTACCTTGCTTGCCTATGACTGTTGATTGGTCTAATAAAAAGCTGATGAGACAAAAGGTGATAGGCAGGGCTGGCAGATACAGAGAAAAGGGAAGCCAGCCTGCCAGCTTGGTGTCAAACATGGAGGAAACAGCAAAGCAGGAAGGCCAGTGCTTAAATGATGTAAATGAACCTCGAGGCAACACATAGATTAATAAAAATGGATTGATTTAAATTGTTTTTTAAGCTGATTAGAAACAAGCCTAAGCTAAGGTAGAGCATTTATAATTAATAATAACTCTCAATATCTTTATTTGGAAGCTGGTTGCAAGCCTCCTCCCAATTGCCAACTATCCCCACCACTGGGCAGAAAGAAATGGGGGGTCTCACTGGCCAGCCAATATAGCCTAATAGGTGAGGTCCAGGTCAAGGAAAGCCATTGTCTCAAAGGGAATCCTACATGCCTAGGGATAACACCTGGATGTCCTCTAGCTTACACACACACACACACACACACACACACACACACACACACACACGAGAGAGAGAGAGAGAGAGAGAGAGAGAGAGAGAGCATCAATGTTAACATAATCCTTTTTATTAATAATTGACACGAAAAGAAGAACAAAGAACATTTGTAATCTTTCTTAAAGCACACCATTTGTAGTAGCAGCACCAGAAGATGTAAAACTATTCTCCTGAAAACCATCTCAATAATGACAAACAGAGCTTGTAGAGATATTCTTGATTAAAAGAATTTAAGGAGATAAAACAAATAATAAAATGTAACTGATGTTCTTGGGATATTTGTCAAAAACTGAATCTGAGCTGCAGAGTACTTAACAGTTTTGTTCCTCATTTCACTGACTGTACTGTGGTTATTTAATATATTAACTTCAAAAATAGGAAAGGACATTATGACTATTCACAGTACCCTTTGCTCTGTCGGAAAATATTTAAAAATTAAAAGTTGTAGATGTGTATAGATACCAATGAGATACAATACCTGTACTAAAGCTGAATATAATCTGAAAATAAGTATATGTTAGTGATTACATGATTTTTCCCAGTAAGATTAACATATAAAATGGTAGTGACTCAGTCAGAAATGAAACAATTTCTTTAACTTCATATAAATTCAGTCAGTTCATTTATGTAAGTGTCGAATGCATGGTGTAGAATTATGTGCCATCCATTACCTCTCTTTTATGCATATCAGTAAAGAGATTTAATTCAGGTCACTAATTTCTATCAGGTGAGGGCATTTAGACTTTTGGTGACAGTAATTTGATTATATTTAGAGGATTAGTGAAAGAAAATTAGAGGTATATTTCTAGATGAATTTCATCCTCCTGTAACTCAAAAATAATACATTGTTAGTTGGATTAGCATTTAGAACAATTCAAACTATCAGCTGGTGCTTGTGTGGCCACTATTGTCATTATTAACTTCATTGTTCTTTCTGATATTTAACCAAGACAACTCCATGGGAACATCTATATTTTCCTTTAAGCTATTCAACTCAAAGCAACTCACATTTCAAAAACTAAGTAATTTAGTGCAAGCAAATAGAAGATCACTCCAGAATTATTAAAAAATTAAAGACCGTAGCATCCTAGCATAGCCATTGGCCTCCTTATCTTGGCAGCCTTCAGTCTCTATTGCTTTATTTCTGAATGACCTTTGAAGAGGCAATGATCTTTAACTCCTCTTGTTCTGCTTCATGTTCACTTTGAATTTGGCACATAAAATCATCTGAAATAATCACTACCCATAAATGTCAGTGGCACATTATACACTTAGTTTGTATCATAGGAAAGAGAGAGTTTGAACATTTCACTAAAGCATAAAAGGTGTTCATATTAAGTGCAGATTAAACTACTCCAGCTAGTCTCCAGAAAGTTCAATATCAAGATAAACCATGTAGTCCCCGTTATAATGCTTTGAAGACATTGTAGGAAAAAGTTTACATGTGGTGCATTTATAAAGTTGATAGTTTCTCACTTGGTGCTAAGGAATCCTCCAGGAATCCCCAAGACGTCCCTGGCTAGGACTGCAAGCAAGAATGGAGAGGGTGCCTAAACAGGACTTCTATTTCAAATGAGATCGCTCTAATTGTCATTATAGAACCTTCATCCAGCAATGAATGGAGGCAGAAGCAAAGATCCTTAGCTAAGCATCAGGTTGAGCTCCCAATCCAGCTGAAGATAAAAGAAAGAGTATATGAGCAAAGGGATCAGGATCATGAGGAAGAGACCC
Source organism: Sigmodon hispidus (assembly GCA_004025045.1). Taxonomy (NCBI): domain Eukaryota; kingdom Metazoa; phylum Chordata; class Mammalia; order Rodentia; family Cricetidae; genus Sigmodon; species Sigmodon hispidus. Next base: position 40,649 of record PVIH01014008.1, on the reverse strand, counting down.
ACAGGGAAGGCTGACTGGAGTGATTGGGATTTCACTGAATCTGAAATAATTGCTAAGAAACTTTCATGGAAAGGATCTAAAGACTCTGAAATTAGACAATAGTCAAACAGTGTGGGCAGGTTGGAGAGACTCTTGCAGTAGAATCAGAGGATATTTCTGGTGCATGAACTGACACCTCAAGCTCATTCCCTACAAAGGAACACCTAACTCACCCTTGATACTGGGGAGAGGGACTTGGACCTACCTAAACTGAATATACCAGACTGAACTGACACACTTGGGATTCCTTGGGGGAGAGATGGAGAGATAGGGTTAGGGGAGGCTGAGGGAGGACTGGGAGGAGTAAAATGAGGAGAAGAAGTGATATATATGGAAAAAAACTCCTTAAATAAATAAAAACAATTTTTTAAAAAGAAATATCCTGACAGAACGAGAAGGAAGCTGGATCATTGGAGAGACACTGGATACATCCTTTTGTAACATTGTAAATGAGGTCATCAAGACTAGGATGATGCAGAAAGTATTTTTGAGAAATGTATTTATGTTTTAATTATGTTTGTGCTTGTGTATTTGTGTGTATGTGTGTGTGCATTTGTGTACGAGGCACCAACATAGGCCAGAAAACGTTATTGGACAGCATCTATATTAAATACATTGAATTTAGAGAAAAAAGATGATTTTCCCTCTAGACATGATGAGTACAATTTTCACTCTGGTGAATGTGCTAGTCTGAAATCATTTCCATGTAAAAAAGATACAAATGTTGTTGAAAGAGAGAAGGACAGTTAGGTATAAAATGGCTTTTGAATGATTTCTTCATGTAACAATCTCAAGAAGACAGTAAATCTTGAAGAGAACACAATAAAAAATAAAACAGAATGCCAAGCCTCTGGGTACCTCAGTGTATTGAGAAACTGTACATTTAAGCCTCTCTATTTAAAAACTGCAATTTAAATTACTATAATTATAATCAATTATAAAGTTTTAAATCTATTATGTATATTTTTCTCAACTCATTCTTTTATATTATAAAAAATATCTAAAAAGAAAATGAATTCATGGCAGCATAATCTTAAAAATTAGCTTTGGGAACAATGAAATGAATATAAAATTATTTTAATACTCTGATCCACTTTATCTCATTCTGAATCATAAAAAAGAGTAATGTTCTCGGTTTAAATTGAATAGGACCTCCAGAGATACCTGATCTTGCTTCCACATCTTTGCTTCAGTGAGTAGAAAGAGTAGAAATTAAGAATAATGCATTTACTACACTAATAAGGACAGGGAGGTGGTAATTTAATTCACCATTAATTAAGCAAGCATTTGTTAATACTCTGTTTGAAAAGTTCTGGGGAAAATAGAAAAAGAAAAGGAAATAAAATATGTTCTTTCAAAGTTTACTATATGATTAGTGTTGCTGATTAAATTAATACAATACCTATGAATACAACTACAAAGTGACATTAGATGAAAAAAGTGGTATAGTCTCAGAAGAATTAATGGTTGAAAAATGATTCATTTGGTAGGTAGCAATCATCTTGCCTTAATTAATAAGCAAAATTTTGCATGCACTATACATCATTAAGATTTTATAAGGAAAAATTCTTTGCAAAAATTTCTTCTCTGAGAATATTTGCTAAATTGACAGAGAACACTTAATTCTTGTCTGTTATTGTGGATATTAATCTAGAATTTAGGAGTCCTTGCACTTATTTGAGAGTATACTTTAAGGAACCATCAACATCATATGTGTCAAGTATTATAAAGTCTACAAATGCATTTGCTTGGATATTTCTAGAATAAGAAGTCATTGTAAAATATAATTTTTTCTATGTAAAATATAAAGCTTCATAACAGTACAAAAGTATTGGAAAATAATTAGGCATATTTAATAATAAGCAACTAACATATCAGCAGTTCTTTCTTCACAGTTATAAGCAACAGGAATTATGAAGTTTGTGAGTCCATTCTCCCAAACCTCCTGACAGTAGAATTGTATTTACAGGATGGTTAAATAAGATGGTCTACCTGGTCTCTACATCACTGAGTCACAAAGAATTTCTTTCCTCCACCATCTTTATATTTCTGAGATAAGGTGCAATAGAACAAAGGTAAAGTATAATATGATCTCTGGGTCAAAGTATTTAAAGGACTCGATATTCTACTTTAGAGATACTTTCTCAGCCTTGTTCATTGCCAGTCTATTAATAAGAGCTAGGAAATAGAGACAATCTAAATGCCCTTCAACTGATGAAAATGCAATGTATATACACAATGGAATTCTATTCATTAAAAAAATGAAACTTGGGGTAAATGAGTAGAACATAGTAACCTAGATTCATGAAGACAAGTGCGCTATGTTCTCTCTTATATGTAGATCCTAATTTAGAATCTTTATACTTGAACACATAAAATTGAAATATGTGCAGAAACAGCCAGCGCAGTAGAAATCAGTTATTTGGGGATAAGGTAGGAGTGTTCTAGAGGCAGAGATATTAGAACACACATGCTATAAAAGAAAAACTGGTGAGAAAAATTTGACTGGGGAGGGAGGGTGAAATAGAGGGAAAAGAAATAACAGAGATAAATAACAATAAGTAACTATGAAAAAGCTATGAAGAGATGTACTATTTTATAAGTTAATTATATTAAGATATTTGTGTATTTATATGGGTTTAAATGGAATTACATCATAAGAGTGTTAATGCTTCCCTAAATATTGATTCATAGATAATAACAAATGTTCAGTGCCAAATATTGGAAACCTCCTTTCTATTTGACCATGGGAGTTCAAAACTATAAAGGATATTGCCATTGCCCTTGATGGCTTCCCAGAAATTGAAGATACAATTCTATTGCTGTGTTCAAACCGTTGGACACAGGATTTCAAGGAACTGAGTCAATACTGACCTGGAAATCTTCTGTTTGAGGACTATGCTATGCAAGTGGCCAAGTGATAAAGGCAATTAGAAGTCCTACACAACTGCAAAGTCTATGAAGCACAACAATGATCTGCCCAGTAAGATTATCTCTAATGGAACAATAGTGCTAATTATCTTGGCAGTAACCAACAGATGTCTAATTAGACTTATGCCCTCTCAATGAGAGGGATACTGGTAATCTGGCCAATTATTCAAGCCTTAAGAGGTCATAGAACATAAAGGAGAACATCACACTCTATTTTTTAATCCAATATCATTTTGTACTCTAAACACCCACAAACCAACAGATAAATGTAGCTTTCTCTCCTCATTAAGTAAGCTTCTTTTTGCAACAGATTAAGTGAAACTACTAATTTGATACACAATTCTATACACCTATAGTAGCATTCATACACTTCTAGTAGACAGTATGTAACTCTTAGTGAAACAATAATTTCAGACTCATATTTTTCATAATGTTCTGAAAGAGAGCAAAACTAAGATTGATTCCAGTTTGTGTATTCACTTACATCTTACTGAGAGGAAGTCATAGTTCTAAACATTTTTCTGTTTCTTAGCTAAATGAATTGTCTTTAGGATGAAGAGATCCTGCCAAATTTTATAGACTAAATGGCCATATATTATATTCTAATCCATATCTTAGCCTGTTCTATCATTCTTTGCATAGTCTATTGAAAAAGACTAAAATCTTGTAAGAGTTTAGGAATCTATTTTTTCCTGTCTCATCTTTACCAGTACACTGCATCTAGTTTGACTTCTAAAGCGCAGGCTTTGTATTTTGATAAGAGCTTTACTGATCAACACTGGCATGATTTCATTTCCAGTTTGCTCTGTATCGAACTCCCTTAAGTACACATGTTTTTTATTCATGGTCATTTAAAGAACCTTTAAAAAGTAACATATAATCCAGTATTCAGACTTTTGACCTTAACACTAATTCAGTGTAGTTGAAGACATGAAAGTGTGATCCAAAGGTCCTTACAAGGGAAAAAAATTGTAGCCACAAATCTTAGTATTCCATGATGTTATTTTCTACCAAATGAAAGAAATTAAAATAATCTGAAATGAGTTTTGGTTGCTTATTGATATATTTCAGATTAACAATTTTTACTGAAATATAGGGGAACATTCATTCCTGAATTATGCAATTAAAATGGACATTGAGACATGAAAATTTCTTTAGCATTATTGAGATTTGGGATATCCTGGTGGAGATTAGAATTTGGAAATTTGGATATAAATTATGTGGGAATGAGAACCTTGATTTTTATTTTCATTTTGGAAAAATATGCTGTGAGATGGTCTTTCTGTACATTGTGAATATGTGTTTCTCTCATTGGTTGATAAAGCTGTTTTGACCAATAGCCAGTAAGAATAAGGTTAGGCCATAAATCAAACTAAAAACAGAGATGAAGAAGGGTGAAATTGGAACAAATGTGCTCCAATCCACCCAAGAAGCAAGAGGTGAAAAAACCAGTAAGCCATGGGCCATACATCGATTAATAGAAACCAGTTAACTTAAATGTAACAGCTAGATAGATAAGCCTGAGCTATCAGACAAACATTTATACTTAATATAATCTTCTGAGTTGTTATTCCAGAACAAGCAGGCAGGAGAAATTTGTTCATTTACAAGAGTATAAAGTAGCTTGACTTTACCTGAAACTCAATGTTAGTTATTAAAATGGCTTCTTCATAATGTAAATATCCAATGTCATGACATAAGTCTTGTAATTCAAGTGAAACTAAAAATAAAATTATGCAACTAACATAAACTTGATTGTGTCTAGTAACTGATCATCATGGCTGGTTGCAGTTAACTTCTAGAAACATTTAAGCATCAGCCCCTACCTCAGTATTGCAATGCCTCTTTTTCATTGTAAAGACGTTACCTTTCCATGTGACAGGTTAGATTGCTGCACTCAACTTCAGCTCAAGACAAAAGTTCACAAAACACAGAATGATGGTGTTCATGAGAGAGAACCAAGTCTATAATGTTGGCTAAATAATACATAAGTATTCCATTATATTTTAATACCTATTTAGTAAGGGAGACAATAATATTTTAGTTCCTTGCATTTTCCCCTCACATTTCAGAAAAATAAGTTTGTCCCAATAAGCCTTTCCACATTCCACTTACAGATTTTGGACACTTTTAATTTTTTTCTTAGGAAGGTAATACTCAAATCTCAATCATCTCCTAGTATTATATAATATATATTCATATATATTATATATACGTATCTCTAAACATCTCATGTTCTATGGACAACATTCTTAGAAGTTAGTTCTCTGCTGTTTAAAGACAGCATTGGCCCAAAAAATGAAGGACAGCTGATGAGAGGCAGCAACATCTGTGAACTCATCAAGAACAAACACAAAACCACTTGATGTCATTTGCTTTAAAAAAAAAAAAAGACAACTTGATTATTGTTGCCTCTGACCCCCTCGATTATCAGTGTGGCTTCTCTGGCTGAAAAGATAATCATATTACACAAGTTTGTTTTCTCTCCACACATCTCTGCCACTGCTGCTGCTGCTGCCACTGTCTAATGTGATTTAAATAATTTGCCACTGGTAAATACCTTCCCTGGCCTGACAAACAAATAACAACTGGAAATTTATTTTGGCTTTAGCCTCATTCTAACTTTTATGAAAATTTTCTGTTACAATGTGATATGCCACATATTTCATTTCTCATCTTTCTGGGCACTGTCTTGCTGGAGCTAGAAAGAATGTGGTAAATACTTAGTCTGTTAAGGATGCCGTCATTTTTTTTTTTAGAGTAATTCTCTTTCTGTAGTGATAAGTTGCTTTGAACTAACTAAGTAATAGTCAACTATGTATTTAAAATAAAACATATCAAGCTCACTTTTTTTCCTGCATCTATTTTGACTTGTAGGTGTGTGTAAACAGAAAAAACCAAGTCACATGAGCAAATATTGTATCAGTTGGTACCTTGGTGCCACAATGCAGAAGACCAATGGTGGAAACAAGAACATGGGCAGATCCTGGGAGCTTCTGACTGCTCAAACTAATTGTAAGCTCTGGGTCTACTAAGAGATGCTGTGCAGGTCAAAATGTGGAGAGCGACAAAGGAGGACAGTGAGAATCCTCACCTGGCTTCTGTAATCATGCACACACACACACACACACACACACACACACACACAAACACACACACACAAACACACACACACAAACACACACACACACAAGAGTGGATGATAAAATGGCAAAGTATTTAAAAGGTCAAACAACAAGCAAAACAAATCCAATAAAGTTATAATTTTTAAAGATTCATTTTGTTGTATTTATTGTGCTTTTTTCTTTTATGTGTGTTAGAGAGTGAGAATTGTGAACATTGAAATGGATAAAGGAGTTTTACAGAGAATTAATCCAATGTTCAGAGCTGGTTTATTTGTTGCTTTCTCTGATCTGTGTTAGCTTTGATGACACAATTTTTACAATGACCTTGAACTCCCAGAATACTTTGAAAGCCACACACGTTGGATTTGCATTTTAAAATTCAACATACAATTCTCAGTTGTAGACAAAGGCAGAGAGAAATCAGTTCCAAACATAAAGAATCAATGATTCAAAAAATCAAAGAAACAGGAAACCATATCGGCAAGTAGAAATATGAATTTATTTACACTTTTCATGCAAGAGGAAAGATAATAATTATACAGCATTACAAGTATGGAGGACATAAAAAGACACCAATGCTTAAGTCTAATAATACCTTCCAGATAGTGTTGCTTCTTCATATGCGTATCCATTTCTTCATACTGTAATCTGATTCTCCTAATCCTAGAAGACTTCTGTAGGCATAATCACTTATATTTTAATATCATCAATTTTTTATGTGAACTTTAATTTACTTTATTACCCCTATTTAAAAGTTTACTGGTGTTTTGGAACAGCCTTAATAGCTTCACTAAACAGAGCACATTTACGCCTGTGAAAAAAATAGAATAAGATGGAGTTAGTTTGATGTTTTCCTCATAGCCTCATAGTAGAACCTTTTGTCATTATGTACTGCACAGAATTTGTGGGTATTCAATGGATAATAGCAGCAGTTACTGTCACAGTGCGTACATGGTTCTGAAACCATAATCATTGGTATCTAATGGTGCCTTTTGGTCTGAATAGCACTTATCTATCTATCAGTGGTAGGGCTGTGGAGATAAAAATGTCATTCCAACAAGATCATCCTGAAAGTCCATAAAATCTAGCAATTCTCATACTTTCAAAAATTAAGTTCAATAAAATAGATTTGCCTTGTGATTGTTTGCAGATGTGATGGCTTGCATGAAATGTCAGACTCTCTTTTTCTTAAAATAGTAATAAACCTGAATATTTCCTGCACTGAATAGATGCAACTTTATATTACTTCTATTATACAACAGAGGGCAATTTAAGCAATGTAAAAACTATCTTTTTAAAGAGAAGATTTCAACATAACACTTGACTCAGGCTTTCTGTTCAATGAAGCCCTGGTTTCCTGTTATTTTGAAGAGACTTGCAGAGGTGGAATGATGTTAAAATACATGCCATTTTAGTCTTGATGTGCCCATTTGAATTCACGGCATGCTATAGCTAAGTATTTGATTGCCAACGCAGCTTAGGAAATTGGTTTGTAAAAGTCATGCTAGATTTTCAAGCTAAGACCAAATGGTAATATTACCATTTGGATTATTTCAAAGGACTAAATGTGCGCAACTTTTACTTTCCTGGGGTTTCTTTAGTCATTTTCTGCATTATACCAGGACTTTCTCCCTCCTCCCTGTTTCTCACACACACACACACACACACACACACACACACACACACACACACACACACACACACACACACACACA
>PVIH01014008.1:0-32739 GCA_004025045.1 Sigmodon hispidus | reverse complement strand
ATGAAGTAACACAAGAAAACACATAATTGCTTTCACTTATTTAATCAGTGTTTTGGGAGTAAGTAAGTAATATGTTCTAGGCACTAAAATCTGTTCTATTTGGGAAGTAGGCAGAGTTCATAATCAAGAGGATATGGTAACACAACACAACCACCATTTCAAGATAACCAGGAAGCAATGATTCCTCTTTTTTAATTTATTTGAGTGTCATCAAATAAACATGGAAGAGACAGTAGAGTGTTTTTCCTAGAGGCTAAGAGACAATGTATTCTGTGAAATTGTACAAAATTTAAAACAAAATCATGAAGACTAAGAAACAGAGCAGAATACTCACCTAGTGTCCACAAGGCCGTACAGTCAATGCTGAGCTGCACACTAAGAAACAAATGCATTAAAAATTAAATAAGGCATACCCAGGGGGAAGAAAAGTGGCATGCATTCACAGAGCCATTGTGTACTAACTAGGTAGTGATTATTAAACAAATTAGACTAAAGATAAAAATCTACATCAGGTAACTTGCCATGAACTGATGACCTCAACACCTCTAATGCATCACTGAGGGGTCAGTTACATCACTACTTCCCCCAAGTATTTTTTATTAAAAATAAATTTTAGCTGTATTTTTTAAATTATGTGGCCCGAGGACAATGAAATTGTTTGGGAGGTAAGTCCATGGGGACAGTGCTTCTCTACTTTCATCTTTGTGACATTTTAGAACAACAGTGATTTCGGTAGGCTTGTTTCCCCAATTATAAAATAATACATAGTAACTATTAAAAAGTCATGTTCTGAATAAATTAAAAAGAGGAAATTAGAATTGCATCAAATCACACTGAAGACATGATGTTTTAACAAAGTGCCTCTTAGAAGGATTTTTGGGGTTTTTTTTTTGAAAATATATTAGAATATACTACAAAACCATACTTTCTCAGCCTGTGTTATCTCACTCACTATATTTTCCGGTTCCACCACTTTCCTTAAAGTAACACTTTATTTCCCATGGCTGAGAAAAATTCCACAGTGTAAGGAATTTAGAGAATGTGCTACAAGTGTGGTTAAATTTTCACAGTGAACTATGATTGGAGATAGATAGAGCAACACCAGGAAAACATGTGGATTATTTTAATCTAGTTTATGTCTAGCTCTAGATCAGAAAACAGCTGATAATGGCAAAGAGTGGACATAAAATGTGTGTCGTTCCTCTCAATATATGATATGTCAAAACAAGATCAGAAATACAAGGTACTTACACTAGACACTTAGAAAGTCCAAAGTCAGCTTCAGCTATGTGAAAACCTGCAGTAGAAGGGGAAAAAGTAAGGAAGAAAGGAGAAAAGGACAAAGGGAAGGAGGGAGTGCTGAGGGAAAAAAAATAGAAGATTTATTTCAACTCTCAAATAAAAGATAATGGTGATTTGAACTGAGTTGTTGATAATGAAAATAATGCAAAGTTATAGGCCATAAAACATAACCTGAAAATAATGTAAATTTGATAACAAAGAAATGATAAGAGAAACAAGGCCTTTCCATTTGTTACTGACAAGCTATAGTTTGATAAAACTCAGTGATGATGACATTTTTAAATGACAAAGGGAAGATGAAGAGAAATGCAAATCTAACTAAAATGTAAAATCCTCTCTCTACTGGAGAAACAACTGAGAGAGTCCAGTGAAATGTTAACAGGTCATTGAAAATACCTAGCTTCAAGCTGACTAACAGCACAAACCCAGCAACCCCTCCGACAACTGGAGAGCCACAGCCCCTTGGCCCACAGCTGACAAAGAACGAAGAGCCAATAAAGGGGGCAAACCAAAGGACAACCGAAGAACCTTAGCCTCCTGACCCACAATGACCAGGAGCCAACTAAGAGCTAAGAGTGAATCAAGGAAGCAATGGGCAGATGCCAATACAAGGATACATATAACAACATAAAGAACAACAAGGCACCATGAGAAGGAGATGGTGGTTTTACAATATCAAGACCTGAGCATAGCAGGAAACTGAAGGAAATGACCTCAAAAACAACTTTACAAAGATAATAAAAGCCTTAAAAGAGGATATAAAAATTCCCTTAAAGAAATAGAAGAAAATAACAACAAAAAAAAAATGTAAGAGATTAACAAATCCCTGAAAAAAATAAAACCAAGAAAAAGAAAACAAACAGATGAAGGAAACATTCCAAGAATTAAAAATTAAAATAGAAGCAATAAAGAAGACACAAGCCAAGGCAATGCTGGAAATAAAAACCCCAAAGAAATGAATTAAACTACAGATGCAAGTGTAACCAACAGAATGCAAGGGATGGAAGAGAGAATATCTGGAGTGGAAGATTCAATAGTGGGAATAGATACATCAAACAAAACACTAAAACCTCTCCAATAATCCAGCAATATGACTATTGTCCATTTACCCAAAGGATATACATTCTTACCCCAAAGGCATTAGCTTAACTATTTTCATTAAAACATTATTCATAATAGGTAGAAACTGGGAGCAACCTAGATGCCCCTTAATTAAAGAATGGATTAACAAACTGTGGTACATTTTACACAGTGGAGTACTACTTAGCAATCAAAAAATGACATCCTAAAATTTGCAGACAAGTTGATGGATTTGGAGAATATCTTCGTGAGTGAGGTAAGAAAGATAGGCATGGGATGTACTCACTCATAAGTAGATTTTAGATAAAAAGCAAAGAATACCCAAGCTGCAAACCACAAACCCTGAATAGCTTGAGATCATAAGGAACTTAACAGAGATATCCAGAGATCCCCCTATGAAGAGAAAGTAGAAAAAAAATCTCCATAGCAAATTGGGATTATAATGGGTAGAGACCAAGGAGAGGTGGGAGCAAATCATGAGAGAAGGAGATGGTTGAGTGAGAGGAGTAATAAAGAGTGAGAAAAAAGAAATTGAAATCTTGATAGAGGAAGCCAATACAGGGTTGGAATTAGACTGGGTGCTAGGGAAACCTCCAAGAACTCACAGGATTTTCCTGGCTAGGACTCCAACCAATAGTGGAGGGGGCACCTAAACAGAACTTCTCCTATAATCAAATGAATGGCCACCCTAAGTATCATTATAGAACTTACATCTAACAATGAATAGAGATGGAAGCAGAGATCCATAGCTAAGAACCAGGTCGAGTTCCTGGTCCAGCTAAAGAGAAAGAAAAGACAGTCTATATGAGCAAAGAAACAGGGATTATGAGGAAGAGTCCCACAGAGATGGCTGGCTGGAGCTCTGGGGAACTCACTGAATTTAAAACAGTCAATGGAGAATCATCAGGAAAAGGAACTAAACCATCCAAAGCTATGAGTCTGTGCATGAGCAGATTGTGGAACCTGGTGGAATAGGATCAGAGGATGTTCCTGTGCATAAAATTGAAAGGTGGGGGGATGGGGTGGGGCGATGGGATGTGTGGATGGGGTGGGGGATGGGGTGTGGGGATGGGGTGAGGGAGGCTGAGGGAGGACTGAGAGTTATTGGGATGAGGGAACAGAAGGCGAGTAGATTAGTGGGATATATGGAAAATAATTCCTGTCAAAATACCAAGCTTCAGAGAGAACTAGAATAGAATGGGCTACTCTGAGTACACACATTCACAAACATAAGTCTTTAGCATTTACAACCATGGGTGTGAAAGAGGCAGAAAGGAAAGAAAATGAATGATGATCAAAAGTCTCAGAGACTGAGTTTTGAGGAATTCTCACATTAAAAACTTGGTAAATAAATTCAGTTTAAAAAAAAGAAGAAGCAATAACCACTCGATTATACATTATAATTTGGAAAAATGAATATGTATTTAAGCAGGAAGGAAGTTGAATCAATAATTAATAACCTCTTAGAGAAGAGAGCACCAAGTCCACATGGATTCACTGATGAATTATACCAAACACTTAAGAAATAAATTAGGTAATTCATCTCTAATTTCACTTAGTAGTGAAAAGCTAGGAGATCGGGAGTGAGACAAAGACATCCCTTCTCCACTCTCCTTCCAGACTATACACAGGGCTCGTTGGTCCTATCTGTAGGAATTAAACAAAGGAACTAAAGCACACTAATTGTGAGGAGGATGTAAATTTCATTCATTCACAGGTGATATATTTCATCATCTATTCAGAAAAAGGAAAGGAAAGTTTCAGAATATCTCCTAGAACTAAGGCATTGTAGCAAGATTTTAGAACAGTGAATATTCAAAGTTTAATAATTATCTATATTTAGAAACTGAAATTTAAAATATTGACATTATATATGTCCTCCAAATAAAGTCTTGAGCATAAATCTAAGAAAACATTTGCTATATCTATATAAAAAAGTTGCAAATATTAAGAACTAAATAAAAATATAGCACACATTCATGGGGAGTAAAACAACATTGTCAAGATACCAATATTTCTCAAATTTATCTCTTGATACAGTATAATGCTCACCCCAAATATTACCAGAAAGTTATCTCATGGTCACTGGCATATTATTTTAAAATGTATATAATAAAGCAAAAGACCCAGAGTAGAAAGCAGAATATTGAAAGAGAACAAAGCTGGAAACTAGCACAGTGTCACTTCACTGCTCAGTCATTATAAACTACCTTTAAGTGAGACTTCCAGGGTAGAAAAGCCATAACTACAAACTACAGTCAGCATTCTGCAAAGCTGCTTGACTAAAAAGAGCATCAGTGATTTCAGAGAGCTATGGTACTGCAGGCCCACGGCCAAATTATGTTGGGCCATGTTGGTCCCCTAACAATGCATCACTAGCCTGTGTGGACTTAAAATATTTGGGACTATTAGGACAATCCTTTTAGAATGTACAAACAAATTTCTAGCAACTGCAAATGCAAAGAATGTCATCAAGTGGCAGTGAGGCCTAAGACAGAGATTGCTCTGCTTTGCTATAACCAACCTGCCTGATGTTTCCACCAATAATTGAAAACTATAGTGAATTTTGGTGTGCTTGACTGTTGTTACTATTAAAACATCATGAGTGCAACACTGGAACATCGTATTTGAGGTAATACAAATCTGTTTACTGAGGTAACCATATATTGATTGAGAATAAACTCTAATGCTTTGAGGGGAAAGAACTACCGTGCTTTCATAATTTTCCTTTGATACTACAATAATTAAGACTCACTAATTAAGCAGAAAAATATTTATATAAAAACAAAATACCCCTACTCTGATATTTGAAATACACCTACTCTGATAAAGATTCAATGCTATGAGAAAAGATTGTTTTTATTTTTTCTTTTATTGAAAATATATTTTTTTCTCTCATGATATAACTTGGTTATGATTTTACCTCACTCTAATTATTCCAATCCTGTTGGGATATATGTATACTTAATAAAATTAGTCTGGACTATCAGAGAACAAAGCCATCTCTCTAACCTTTTTTTGGTGTTTTTAGATTTCGGGGGTTATTTTTAGTTTTTTTGTTTTGTGTCTTCAACACAGATTTCTTTGAGTAACAAACCTGACTGTCCTGAAATTTTCTTTGTAGACCAGGCTAGCCTCAAACTCACAGAGACCCTTCTGCCTCCGCCTCCTGAGTGGTGGGACTAATGGTATGTACCACCGCTACATGGCTGTTAGGCCATGAACTCACAGAAATCTAGACTCATCTGTCTCCATGTGATGGTTTTAAAGGCATGGGTCACCATTTTTCTTACCTTCATGGCTTGGCTTTGGGTGACTTTGTCCTCTGATATTCTAGGCTAACTTTATTTAATATATAATATATCACCACATAGTCCCTCTCTACATCCTCTTTCATCCAGATTCACTCCCTGTCTCTCATTAGAAAACAAGTGCACTTCTAAACTTGAAAATCTAAAGGATAATAAAATATAACAAAATAAGATACAATCAGCTAAAGCAAAAACTATCACATCAAATTTTGACAAGACAATCAGAAGGAAAAGAGCCCAAGAGAGGGCACAAGAATCAGATAAACTCATTAGCACAGACACTCATCTCATGAACACACTAAACAAGAAGACACAATGAATACACACTGGACCTGTTGCAGATCCATGAAAGCCTTGTGCCTTCTGCCTTAGTTTCTGTTATTTCATATGAGTTTTGAAGATGATGAATTAAAAGGCAACATATTTCTAGTATCTTCCTTCCCTGTTGCCTCGTAACTCTACCCCTCTTTCTTGGAGTTTTGTGAGTCCAGACAGGAGGGAATCAATAGAAGTACCCAATTTAGGGCTGAGAGTTTCAAGGTCTCTCAATCTGCATAATGTCTACCCAGGGTTCTCTGTATTTGTCCCCATCTGCTACAGGAGGAAGCTTCTATAATAATGGCTGTGTAAGGCAAAGATCTATCATTATTTCAGAATTCATTAAGAGTCATTTTATTGCTAGATAATTTTATTGTTGTGTGCCTATTTCAAACAGTAATATTTGGTTTTACCTTTGGTCCTGGGCTATCTAGTCTCTGATTCATAGTTATTCAAGTAGTGTTGGGGCTTAGTTGAATTTTGTGGAGTGGGTCTTAAGTCAAATCAGAAATGAATTTATTACTCCCTAACCCTAACCCTAACCCTAACCCTAACCCTAACCCACCATTGCTCTAGCTTATCTTGCCTTTAAGATACCATTGTAGGTCAAAGAGGTTGTGACTTATTTGGTGCTTACATTTCTTTTTGGTTAGTGTGCAGAATGCCTTCCTGTACCAAAGACACTAGAACATAGTGGTAAAAGCTCTATATAAACATCAGGTCAACTTCTTTATCTTCAATGAATTATGTAGATGTGTTGTCTTCAGTAATGGTGACTTGCTGTTAATTTGTGGAGTGAACAGACTGGATTGGTTAGGACTTCTCATGAGGTCCACTTTGGCCAACAACTCAATTAGATGTATCCCAATTTTGGTAGTGGAAGCCTCATTTGGTGAGGAGAGATGACCAGTAGAGACTCTTATCTCCTCAATTATTTGGTGATTTCATTTAGATCATGATCATATTTCCATATATCTTAGGAAGCTTCTATTACTTTATTAGGTTTCCTACTAACCCCTCAAATGGCCTTTATTCCAGATGTCTCTCCTTGTGTCTGATTTCTTCCCCTTCCACACTTGTTCTGCCTGACCCACCCATCCATAACTATTTAGTCTATTTTGATTTCCTATATGTGCTCGCTAGTTCCACACTCTGTACCTAAACTCTGCAGTTCTATGGATTGCAATTTGGTTATGATTGATTTAATAGCCAATATTCACTTATGGAAGAATACATAATACATTTGTCTTTCTGGGTCTGGAATACCTCACTCAAGATTATTTTTCCAGATCCATTCATTTGCTTATAAATTTTATGATGTCAAAAGTTTCCTATTTACCAAAATTAACTCAGATTGAGTGACCTATCTATGTATAAAAATAAAACCTTTAGAAGTTTAGGCTTAATGCTAAATTTTGAGGTACATAAAATGCAGAAGAAAGAATTGATAAATTATATGTAACTGAGGTTAAAATAAGTCTGTCTATATTCTACAAAAGTTTTTTGAGAAAGGGAAGACAAACCACAGACTAAAAGAACATTTTTAATACGCATTTGACTTGCTATTCCAAATTTAATTCCAAAATTACTAAGAACACTTACAATTCAACAATAAAAAAATCGGGACATAAAAAATTTCCCAGCCAGTAAAAAGTCTTATATCCAAGAACATACAAAGAAGTGAAAGGAACACATGAAACATTTCTCTACATCATATATTAGTGGGGAATTATTATCATGAGATACTACATAATTATCAAAATGATCAAAATCGAGAAAAATGGCAATACCTAAAGCTGGCAAGGCTGTGTAGCAACAGAATTCTTGAGTATTACAGATAAGGATGAAAACTTGCATAAGCATGTTGGAAGACAAATAGGCTGCTTCTTATGAAACTATACAAATATTACTATACTGTCTAGCAATTGAAACCCCTGGCATTCAGTCAGTGGAAAGGAAAACTGCCTTGCATATAAGCATAAGCACATAGATTTATCATTGCAATACTGAAAATAGTCATATTACCTTTCAGATGCTGTATAAACTATAATACATGCATGTGGAAAAGATTGTTGAACTCTTGAAGGTGACAAATTATCAACCCATTAAAACAGAAAAAATATTAAATGTTTGCCTATAAATGAAAGAAGTACAATATATCTATAGTTACATATTAACAGAGGGATATGTTCTAGTAGAACATCAGCAAGTAATTTTATTATTTGTGGAGTCAAGAATAGTTCTAGAATTATGGCTAAAACATCACTAACTGATTTAATTTTATGAAGACATCTTAGTATGCTCCATCTATCTCTGACCAAAAACGACACTTTATGACACATTACTATGCATTACATTGTGGAAAAAATTATAATTATGGAAAGAGTTAAAGGATCAGCTGTTGCCAGGAAGCAATAAGCAGAGAGAGGTGGATAGATAGAGTATATAAAAGTTTTTCAAATAAAAGATTTCTATATTTATCTACATGATCGATGACTATGTAATGGGTGATATATGCCACCATCCATTCTCATAAAATGTGAAACATCAAGAATAAAGCCCATGATGTAAACCATAACTTTGGTGAGAGTCATGTGTCAACATGTATTTATCTTCTGTAAAAGTGCTTTGCTTTGGTGGGGTATGTTGACAAGTGGCTATGTATGTGTGGGTGAGAGATGTGAAAAATCTTCATACCTTCATTTCAAATACATTTTTGAACATAAAATGCCAGAAAGTACCAACTATTAATCAAATGTAAAATAATAATTAAATGTACATATGTTTGGATGATATTTTTAATGGAAGGAAACAAATAAAACAGAAACAAAAATAAAAACAACCTCTGCAAAATCCCTCTGATAGTTTTCATTTTAAATGTTATTTTTCAGAATTTTTTAATATTTTTTTTATTTTTTATTATTATTATGAACAAAGAAGTCACACTTTCTATCCTTGTATATCCTTATTCAAGGTCCCTTCCCCCTCCCACCACATCAGGTCATGAAATTTTATAGTGAAGAAATATCTGTCAAGCTACTTACACAACTTCTCCACAGAATCTTGAGATGAATCACTTTCCTGTCATCTAACTTTGCATATTTGTTTTTTATTGTATTGTTCTTTTGCATATGAGTGTATTACCTATTGTGTTGTGCTAATGTGACCTGAAATGCACCTGCTAGGGAAGTGGCACATTTGTGAACAATTAAAGAGACTGGGGAGGGTAGGAGGGGGGAAGGGAGTTGAACAAGGGGATACATGAATAAAAAATAAGACTTCATTCAAAAATAAAAAAGCAATTTTGGGGGAAAAAAAGAGATGTCAAAAAAATAAAATTAATATTCTTTGACTAGAGTGGAGTGGGGAATCCAGGCTCAGCAAGACTTTGTCTCAAGGGAACGAGAGCAAGAGAAATGGACTTGTAGGTAGAGTGCTTGCTGTGCAAACATAAAGATATGAGTCCAGATCCCCAGCAACCATGGAAAAGCTAGGCAAGGTTTCCAATGTGTGTGGCCCTAGTAAAAGAAATCTCATAGGAATTTTACAAATACTAAACCACTAGGGAGTGAAATGATGGTCACATGAGACCTTTAGAGGAGGAGGAGGGTGAGAAATGGAGAAGGGTTAGAAAACCATGTATCAAAGCATAAGTAGAAAGAGAAATTAGTTCTGGCATGACATAGCACACTACAGTAACTACACCCTGTAATCTATGGTATGTTTCAAAACAATAAACCCTTAGGACAAAGATTTAAGGAAATATAAATGTTAATTATCACACTTTGATCATTACATATTATATGCCTATGCTGAATCTCAAACTGCACCCAATAAACCCATGAAAATATTATATAGCACTTAAAAGTAATAATGCCTACAAGAACCCACAAGATGACCCTAGCTAGGACTCCAAGCAATAATGGAGAGGGTGCCTAAAGTGGCCTTCCCTTTAATCAAATGAATGATCACCCTAATTACCATTACAGAACCTTCATTTAGCAAATGATGGGGAGAGATGCAGAGATCCATAGCTAAGGATCAGGTTGAGGTCCCTGTCTAGCTGAAAAAAAAGGAAGGAGAGAGTATATGAACAAAGGGATCAGGATCATGAGGAGGAGATCCAGATACTGCTGACCTGAACTACAGGGAGCTCACTCACTCTGAAATGAAAGCTGAGAAACCTTCATGAAAAGGAACTAAACCCTCTGAGTGAATATGACAGTGGAACAACATTCATAGAGTCTCTTGCAGTAGGACGAGAGTTTATTCCTGGTGCATGAACTGGCTTCCTTACAGAGGAATACCTTACTTGATACTGGGGAGGAACTTGAACCTACCTCACCTGAATATACCAAACCAAATTGACTCACCTTGTGAGTTCTTGCCTTCCTTGAGGAATGATGGATGGGGTATTGGGTGGAGGAAGTTGGGGGATGACTGGGAGGAGAGTATAGGAAAAAATTAAATTAATTATGCAAAGTACAGAGACCTTTTGGAAAGTCAATAGAAATAATTAGTTTTAGTGAAAACAATTGCTTAGAAACCTATGTCATTAGTTTTAGTGAAAACAATTGCTTAGAAACCTATGTCATGCTTTATCGCCCAGTAAATGGCAAACAATGCAGCAATTCTTCTACCATCTCCCTTGAAGTGCAGTGAACTTTAAAATATGAAAGAATTGACTTCTCACAAAATTCCCCATGAGACAATACGCTGAAAATTTTAATGAGAGCTGAAGTTGAGTGCATGAAAACTTTCTGAAGGTTTCAGGCTATCTGAATGATCCTCAGTAGCTAGAGGTGATTTCTATTCTTTGTGATAGGGGTTATCTTTGCCCTGCAGGGTTAGGTAATGCTCCTCAGTGACAGTCCTGGGGTAGTAATGTCTTTGCCAATCTTTTCTATCCAACTAAGTCCCACATGTTCACTCTGAAGAAACTCCTCTAATTAAGCTGTTCCTGAGGAAACAAACCATAGGATTGCAATTCTCATTTACATCTCCAGTGCACATCTGCATGGTTTGTGGCATATCATCACCTCATACTTTTAGATTTTAGAGTGACATTCTGTAAACTTTAGTTTTCTGTATGGTGAAATTGAAAATTCCTTCAAATATGAATCAGAGTCCTCTTGTTTTATGTTGCTTGGGGTTTGACATTTCTAAGTAATAAGAGGAGATGAGTAGAGCCAGTAGTGTAAATCAAAGACCTAAGTAAGTATTGGAGCCAACAGTATGCCTTTGGAGAACTGCTCCAGGCAAACTAGTGACTTCAGATCAGTAGGAGTAGGAACCACTTTAACATGTCGGTACCTACCTAGGAACAGACAAATCTATGGTTATAATCTGACCCAGAGCAACAGCTAGTCTAGAGGCAGAGTTAGTCCTGATATCAATTACAGTCCAAAAGCCAGTCACTGCTAATGGATCAATGTTTCACAAACAAGACGTTAACTTGTTTGCTTAAATTTTTACTTAGTCAAGAAAGTAAATGTTAGCTCAATGACACCAGAATATGTTACACTGTAAATGCTGTCTAATACATAATACATTAACTACCTGAAAAGTAATCATATCTGGCACTTGCCAGAGGGCACAATGAAGTTGAGGACAAAGGTTTTATAATTATTCTGTCCACTTTAAACAAGGATTTTTTTTCCTGCCTGGTTTTTGGGCATTTTGGAGGCAAGAAAAGGTAAGAACAAAGAAAGGTGTGTCATGCCTGCAGTCCTGGAGCATGCACACTAGAGGCAGAAGGACTGGGACTCGGAGTGAACATGGGCTACACAGCAAGACCCTGACTGAGGAAACAAAAGCCAAAGATCAGCATATTTAGTGCAGCAAATGAACTGAACTTAGAAATAGCCAAGGACCAAGGGACAAGTTAGAACTCTCTCAAGCATCATGACTCTTTTATGTCCTATATAAGTCATGTTCCTCTCTAGTCAATCGATACCCTTTTCTCTTTTCTCACTCTGCTTGGCCTTTATTTCCGTAACAAAAAGCAAGCTTCAAAAAACCATTTTTCCATGGCAAAGAGACATTAGACTCAAGGAGACCTAGAGGGGAAGCAGTAGTAACAGAATAGTTTTAATCATGCCTCCTTCAAAGCAAACAGGCAGCTCTAAAGAGTGGATGTCCTCTGGTCACACTTTGGCTACAATATAAAGAGACTGCTGTCTATAACAATCACTTAAGGACTATATCCTTGACTCATATGAAAGAAATAGAATAATTTGGAGTTTGAGAGAAAAAGAGATAATTTGACAGCAAATTTACATTCAAGTTTTTGCTGAAATGTCCTTATAACACTTGAGAGTAATCCTCTCTACCCACTTGAAGTAAAAGCTTCCTTTCACAGAAAAGAAAAAGGGGCTGTTAAATAAGAGGATTCCAGAATGGGTTATATCACATTCTCAGAACTAAGTAATGTACTAAAGATTTGGTTCGTTCAATCCGAAGTTCATAAGAAGAGAATAGTCAAAGCTATTTAAGTAGACATGTAAAGTAAATGTGGTTATTTAAGCAAACAATAAAAGCAAATAAGTAAATAGCATCTACCTTGATCCTTCACACACATACAGGCATAAACACACTCATACACATACACACATTAAAAAAACTTTAGTAGACACATAAATCCCCATTTTTTCAATTCTTTGGCTGTTATTACTTTGAAAATTACATGTTAATTTTATCTTTACAAATGTGTAGGCTTTAAGACAAAAAGTTACATAGGTTGGTTTAGACTATGCAGGGCACCACTCTCTCAACAACCCACATAGTCACTACTGTATTATGAGTCCTTCGACTAATACAGTCCTGTTGTATTAGTATTACTGACCAGCAGTCTCAGAGTTTTTTCCAGTTCCCCAAAATTGCTTCAGCCACTGAAATAGCCATAATTTGGTGATATTTTATTTATACTCAGAAAACTGTATACATAACTAAATGTAATTTTAAAAGGAATATTGTAATACTTAATCTTGGAAGGCCAAATAAGTCATTTTAGACATAACTTTTGAATCAAATTTGAATTTATTTCCTACATGGTGGTTCTACTTTTTTACTATTATATAAAATCCAAGTGTGAGCCATTTTAGAAATACAGCCTAATCCTTAATAATACTAAGAACAATCAATGAAAGCACCACCAGAGACATAGCATCCCTCATGTGAGCCACTCTGGCAGTAGGTCTTTCTGTCTGTTAATCTCTCACCTCAGTGTTTGAAAGTTTATCTCACATGAACATAACATGTAAAATCACAGTAGAATAATCCCAGAAAAATTGTATAATAAAATACATAGATGTACTCTAAATAATTTCCCACAGACTTCCACCTCAGAAATGAGAGTGCATAAAGCAGCACATTTGCCTTATTTATGCCAGAATAACAACCATTTTTACTGGTTTTAAAATTTTAAAATTTCAAGGTCTTTACACACTCATTATCAAGTGTCTAAAACCTTAGAATTATATTTCCATTTCTTTTTTTCAGTTCCAAAGTGAAATAAACTAATCTTTGTTTGTCTGTACCCTTTCCCATGTACTCATGTGTGTTCAACTTTCGCTACCTTCTAATTTCCTAAGTGTATCCTCTGGACCATCTCTTGTTATACAGTTTTACAGTGACCATTTCTTAAGTCACTACATTTTCCAGCATTCAATTATGGGTGAAAATATACATTAGAAAAAGTTGAAAGATAAAAATCTCATATCTCTCCTTTCTTAGAGTGGAATAAGTTTAGGGAACAGCTTAGCACAGGTCATACAGATAGCAAGCAAAGGGAACAACCTGGATGTTTCTAACCCAGCATGCTGCTCTTCTTCAAGTATTTAGAAAACAAACAACAAAAGGAACATTCAATAAAGAGATAAAGGTACTTCACTCATCTTAAATATCCTCAAAGTAGAACAGTCTGGGAGACACAATGAGGGCCACGTGGTGTTTTTTAAGAGACCACCTCTCTTTTCTTTGTGTCAAAAGTAAAGGAAAACTAGAAATTACGATAAATCAGAGGAAAGAGATATGTGTGTGGGTGTGTTTTTAATTCTACCTAACTCATAGATTATTCATAAAAGCCTAGTACATAATAAATATTGCACTAAGAAATGAATGAAGGCGCTTAGACTCTAATTCACAAACCACAAGTCTCTTTACTGACAAAAGGAATCCAAAGCATAGGGTGTAAAGAATCTATGTTTTGTTAACTGTGAGTATATGATTTAAACTAAATCAACTTAAACAGAATTAAATATAACATATTGCTCATCTACAATGGTAAATCGTTCCAAAACCAACATATAATGCATTACATATTGCATTCTTATTAAAACATCACCTTACTCCCATATATCTATACATATGTTAGCAGAATATTGACCCAGAAAAAATATAATTCAATTTATCAGATAAGCATGCAATGATTTTACTTTATTCTCTGAAACTTAGATATTTTAAAAAATAATTTCATGATGACTTGCTAAAATATTAGAGGCCTATGTTCTTTCTGAATAAAACATCTAATCTTTCCCATGGTTAAAATGCATTTTAGATGTCTAAGATGCAACCATTCTTTAATAATAAGCTGACTATCACATAAATTCTCACTTTTGTGGCCGAGTATGATAACAAACACGGGGATAATGAAGCCAGAGAAACACTAAACTATCTTTGGGGGTCAGACATGACAACTCATGCTACATATGTTCTGAGTGAGCTCAGACTCTTGTTATTTTGGGATCAGCATTATTCTACAAATTAGATGCCATAGCAGGCCATTCCTGAGACTGATCAAATTTGACAGAATTCTTCAGGAAGAAGCGTGGTTCAGTTTGAAAAGGCAAATAGAAGAAAGAGGTTCTTTGGTAGAGACTGAACTCAAATGCATTCGAGGACTAGAGTTCCGCCAGCTGTCAAGACCAGTTGTCATGGAGATACTACAGAGCTCATCTCAACAGTAACCACATGATAACAATATAGTTTCCTTGAAATGATATATACTAAGAATTCACAGTCACACTATCTTGTACTAAAAATGTGAAAAGTATTCTCATATTCAAGTGAGACAAATCTGAGTTAGTATAAAGAAAGATTCTTCCTTTATACACTAAAGACTTTAAGGCAATCAAGAAAAATATCAGAAAACCAAGATTGTTAATAGTTATATTTTATTTGTTTGTAAGAAGTCATAAAAGCCTTTTTAAAGAGGAATCTTTCAATGATAATTTAACTTTTTCTATCTCATTTAATGTGATATTTAAATAATTATTTCTTTTTATTTTATTTTTTATTTATTTTTTAAGGATTAAATACAAATGGCAAATTCTTAACCAAATTAAATGAAAGAAAGGGAAGACCTACTTCAATAAAACTACAAATTGAAACACAAACATTATAACAGATATGAATGAAATTCCCCAAAATCATAAGGAGATACATTATAAATTTGTTTTGATAAATTGAAGATTCTGAAAAAAAAAAAGCTGGTGCGTTTTTAGATAGCAAAATTAAACCAAAATTCAATGAATGATTTTAACAAATGCATACTTTGTAACCTTGAAATACTTAAAATACTAATGAAATACTAAAATAAATAAAATAAAAATAAAAAACAACAATAGCAGAAACAAACACAAAAAAATATGAACTTACTACCAAATTTTACTATACCTTAAAGACCATGACAAATACATATCATATTATTCCATAAAACTTTAAAAATAAACTAAGCTTTTAAAAGTTACAAAGCCAGAGAAACCCTGATATTAATCATAATATTTCTTTTTCCTTGTTTTAGCTTTTTTCCTATATAAATTTATTATTTGGTGTTTTTACATCATGTACCCCATCAAGCTCAGACATCAGACCTCTCATGTCCACTCTTATGATCTCCTTATTTACAAAAACACACATTCATGCTGCTCTTTGCTTACTGGAGCATAATTAACCACCCTGTGACCAGACCCTTAAAGAAAACAAGTCTTTCCTTATCCACTCCTCTGCCAAAAGCCATCAATGAAGAAGTGAGACATTGTGACACTTAGCTATGTTCTAGCCTTGAGTTCTTGTGTACAATGACATCTCTTTTTCTTTATATTTTTTTAAAGTCCATTAATGAGTGAGTACATCTCCTGCTTCTCTTTCTGGGATTGTAATTCCTCACTCACTGAGGATATTCTCCATATCCATCCATTTGCCTGCAAATTTTAGAGTATCTTTTTTCTTACTGCCGAGTAGTACTCCATTGTGTAGATGTACCACTGCTTGTTAATCCATTCCTCAGTTGAGGGGCATCTAGCTCATTTCCAGGTTCTTGCTATTATGAATCATGCCGCTACAAACATAGTTGAATAATGCTTTTGGAGTGTGAATGTGCGTTTTTAGGGTATATGCCTAAGAGTGTTATTGCTGGATCCTTGGGGAGATAGATTTCCAGTTTTCTGAGATACCACCATACTGCATTCCAAAGTGGTTGAACAAATTTACTTTCCCACCAACAATGGAGAAGTTGTTGCTTGCTCCATATCCTCTCCAGCATACGCTGTCATCCATGTTTATAATCTTGACTGTGGTGGAAATGTTCTCTTGTATGCTGTAAATAAAGGACTGTTTTGGCCTGTGCACAGCACCGTAGAAGTGAGTGGAGAATCAGGGGGCAGGCAGGTAGGAAGAAGGGTGGAGTTAGCCAGTCTCCATCCGACCTCTGAAGGAGGAACATGTAGAGGTACAGGGCTGAGCCACGGACGAAGCCACGTGGCGGGAAGATTAATAGAAATGGGTTGATTTAAGATGAAAGAGCTAGCTAGTAATGTGCTTGAGACATGGGCCAAACAGTGTAAAGGATATAAGCATGTGATCCATTTCTTTGGGGGACAAAACCGCCGCAGACCAGGTTCCAAACCTGCTGCACGCACGCACGCGCCAGGTTATAAAACTCCCAGCCTCAAAAGGGCAGGGAAACTTACTACAACACTTGACCATTCTGACAGGTGTAAGATGATATCTCAAAGTTGTTTTGATTTGCATTTCTCTGATGGCTAAAGATGTTGAGCACTTTTTCAAGTGTCTTTCAGCCATTTGTAATTCTTCTGCTGAGAATTCCCCTTTTAGTTCTGAACCCCATTTTTTTAATTGGGTTATTAAAGGTTTTGGGCTCTAGTATGTTTAGTTCCCTATATATTTTAGATATCAAAACAGACTTGTGGATCAATGGAATCAAATTGAAGACCCAAACATTAACCCACACACATATGAACACTTGATTTTTGATAAAGAGGCCAAATATATTCAATGGAAAAAAGATAGTATTGTCAACACATGGTGTTGGCATAACTGGATGGCAGTGTGTAGAAAAATGAAAATAGATCCAAACCTATCACGTTGCACAAAACGTAAATCCAAGTGGATATTTAATTTATTATTTCTAAATGAAAGTTTCTCCGATCCCATATATTAATTCAACAAAATGGATTTGATTTATATAATCCATAAGCAATACACACATCCTACATGGATTGTATATTTCCCAGTTCTTTTCCCATCCATCTTATGTCAGGGTCCATTATAAATCATTCCTTCTCTTCAGCATTCCTTTTGCTCCTCACCACTCTCTAATAATCTTCACTTTTTACAATTGTGCAGAAACAGATGTGAGAAACCCACTTCTTCCTGAAGTTCCTATCAGACAAGAGAATAAGACACACTCCTGAATGTCCAAGGCATGTCCAGGGCATGAACATTTTTCCCACTGTACTCTCCTGGTTCATCTGCAAAATCTCTTAATAACTCATCCATGGCAATCATTTAAGGGCTATATCATCAGCTCATATGAAAGAAATAAATTAATTTGGAGTTTGAGAGAACAAGAGATAATTTGACAGTAAATTTACACTCAAGTTTTTGCTGAAATGTCCTTACAACACTTGAACACAATTCTCTCTTCTGACTTGAAGTATGCAAGAACAAATTTGAATAAACCTGTCTCCTGTCAACCAATACCTATGGCCAAGGTCTTCCATAGAGCAATGAGAAGTGTGAATTTCTGATTCTGGCAATAATTCCATTTAGTGACTCAATTTTATCCTTTCTTCTCTCTCTCCCTCTCTCTCTCTCTTCTTTTACTCTTCTATACTGCTTAATTAATATGTTTATAAAATACTTTATAGTATAATATAAACTTGAGAAGGAAATAAATATCCCTTCTGAATTTCCAAACCAAAGTTTCTATTTTAAGTCATCTCCATATAACAATAATGAATATTTCTTGTTTTATAAGCAGATACATCCTCATGGATAGCTGTAGCATTCTGTAACTCATATGTTCCAATTTGCCTATGTTTCCAATAACTTTAAGTGATAGCTCATGTATTCTTTACTTTCATTGTTACTGTGACACAACAACAGAAGCAACATATGGGAAAAATGATTTATTCTGGTACACAGATTCAGGGAGTTAATCCACCACATTGGGAAGACTGGCCCAATGAGCCAGTGTATCCCTAGGGTCACAAATATGTGGTATGGACAGTTTACCATTCATGTTCAGCAGATCAATAAAACAAGATTACAAGATGAATGCAGGACCTTCAACACGGTTCTAAGTAGCTACTTCTGCCAGCAAGTCTCCACACCTTTCACACACAGAACCACCTATTGGGCACCAGACACTCAGACACAGGAACCTGGGAAAAACAGTCCAGATTCAAGCCATAGCAGCTTTGTTTTAAGTATACTGACCTAGTGACCACTGTAGCATAAAGGCTAGTTGATCAAGGAATAAAATGGGTGCTCTCTCTGCTCTCTTCTTGTTCAAGTCTTCTGTGTTGCTCAAATTAGAAACTGATATCAGATAATTTACTGGTACATCTTGGAGGTGGATTAAACTTTAAAGAAAGTATACATTTTATTTTATGTTTTCACTTTAAAACTAAGCACAAACATGGAAATGCTATTTTGTGTAGTAAATAATTCTTCTTGGTTTCAGGATGAATGTCTCTATTGTAAAAGGTAGTATAATAATTTAAATTAAAAATTCCATGTATATTGTTTTGGATAGAACAGCCCTGGAGTTCAATATAGTTAAATAACTAATCAAAAACATAAAACCAAAAGAAAACAAAACAAAAGAAAGAACATCATAGCGTGGTTAGTGTTAAAGCAGAGATTGATGTAAACCAGATCACAATGGAAGCCAAGATCTGTAATACTTCTTATTTACCTCAGCTCTTCTCCTTGTTGTCTCTTTATTATATTAAATTTTCTTCTTGTCTTCAACAACAGTTATCTAATAAATGACAGCATTCTTAGTTTTTTGAGGGTGGGAGAGACACACACATATACTGCCAGATGCTGCACCAGAGTTTATTTAAGGGAGTTCAGATATCCACAAAACGGAGAAGGGAGAAAGAAAGAGAGAAGAAAGAAAGGAAAAAAGGAAGGGGGGGAAGAAGAGAAGGCATCAGCTGTCACATGTTGTTTCCCTTTAAGAGAGCAGGTAGACACATATCCAAACAGCACACCTGGGGGCATTCTCTACTGGTGCCATATTTGGTCTACTGCAATGTGTGTCTGAAACACACTTTCAAACAAATAGCCATGGTTATATTCTTCTAAAAGTTTGTATGCTTGCTTAAGTATAGATGAAATTTGAGTATTTGATGCAAAATTGATATTGATTCAAAATGGAGTATTGTGCATAACAATTAATTTTTAAAAATTAATTATAGAGATGATATCCATTTAAAACAGCCAATTGTCTCTGTCATCTCTTTCAGTTTTCAGTAGTTGCTTGCTGTAATTTCTGTTTACTCAGGTGATATTATTTTCTTTCTCAGCTTTTTGATGGAGTTGAAGACTAGATAGTTAAAGTAATAATCTTCTCATATTTTAGCTAGAGCATTCCAGGTAAAAGATTTAGATTATTCAGAATTGGAGTAATTTCTGAAACTTACCTTTGGCCTACACATTCACTATATGTTTTTTAGCTTAACATTGTTGTTGTTGGTTATAGTGTCATCTTTGTTTATGTTATTGCTTTTTTTCCTACCAGATAATATTTTTTGTTCTTATAGCATATAGTTTTGTATTAGGTTTAGAATATTTTTATTTAAACTAAAGGGGGAAGTATTGTGGGAATTTGCTCAGTCAACAACCTTGGGGTATCTGGCCTAATAGGCATGGTCTTTTCTGAGTACATGACCACTTAAAACTGAGGAGGGGGTGTATACTTGATCTTATTTTGGTGGTAAAGACTGAGTAGGGTGGCATGGAGCAGTGTGTTGTCACTACCCATCTTTTCTGGGCAAAATAGAAGGGTTCTTCAACTAGATCTACCTTGTCCTATATCCATTAATGTGTTTCCCCATAGCACCCTTTAATAAATTGATAAGTGTATTTTTGTGGTTCTCCATACAGGTTCCTTTGGTCACCAAAAATGACCGTTCCCAGAATTGCCTTGTTATTCTCATTTTCTCATTTGATCAAACTGAATCAGCACTTGAAATTCTGTGTCACCATAGCTGAAAGACCAGAATGCTAAATACAAAATAAAAAAATGTAGAGATGTGGGCCTTCCCTGAGATATCCCACTGGAATTGACCTATAGCTATGTTTAAAATTGTACTTATTCTACTCATAGGTTGTCATTAATTTCTAAAGAGCTCATAGCTCATATCATATCTGAATGGAGCCCTTTAAACCTAATTCTTTTCTACCCAAACACTTCTGAAACAAGCAAAACAGAAAAATAGACTATCTCTCAGATTTTACTGTCAACCAAATCAGATTGAAAAAACACCCAGACCCTTATTGGGACTCACCTTTTAGTGTGACTGTGGGGTGTTTTCATAAAGGCATAAATAAAGAAAAAAGATACATACTAAGTGTGGAAGGGCATTATACAGTGGGCTTGAGTCCCTGACTCAATAAAAGTCCAGCTGAGTGCTAGTCTCTTTCTCTTCCTAACGGTCCCACAAGATGAGAAGGGACAGTGAGAAAAGTTGAGAAGTACTGGGACATGGACTCTGCCATACCAATCCCTATACCCCATATCTAAATCATATCCCATATAACTTGTCTTTTCAGGTATTTGGTGACAATAATGAAAAAAGCAACTCATGCAAATAGTAATTGAAAGACAGAAGAGTTACAATACATACTCCCATTTGAAAAGTAGAAATAAAATTATATACTTTGCCCATAAAATAGTGCAGTCTCATTTGGAGTGTGCTACAACATTTTCCTTCTCCAGAAGCACGAAGTTTCTCAGTAAGCATCCTTCTCACTATGTGGGAGCTTGAGATTCACAGTACTGCCCTGCAGTCCTCAAATGCAGTACCACAGCTATTCATTCCACAATATACCTTTTATTCCAGTATCTTCCTTGCTTGAAAAGCATTAATTATTTTTTACTTTGCATATCCACAACAACTACTTAAAGGAGAAAGAGTTTACTGGCTTAACATTTCAGATAGTATAGATAATGGATGCTTGGTCAAGTTGCCTCCCATGATTGGGTAGAATGTTATAGTAACTAAAACAATGCCAGTAATAGAATAGGAAGGTGAGATGAATAGTGAGGATCTTCAACACCTTATGGCAAACAGGAAGCACAAGATGGAGCACAAAAATGGGAGCATCCAAGGGCATGTCCCTTGTGACCTTCTTCCTCCAGCTAGACTGGACCTCCAATCTTCCACTATGTCCTGATTATAATGAGCACTCCTGATCTAATTGTCTCTGGAAGTATCCCTCAGACACCTCCAAAGATGGATATAGTAATCTACTAGGCTTCTTGCCATCCAATCAACATAACATTAAGGATTAATTACTTCTTATCCAAAGCTGTAATTTTAGCTTGTGGCCTCTCAGATTTCTTTTTGCTTGTAGACATTTGAAAATTCAAGTGTTTTACAGTTTAAATGATCTCAGTCTCTTCTAAGACAGCCTGCTGCCATATTTGAATAGGCAGCCTCCTTAAAATCTCTAGAAACTTCTTACGTGTTTTATTTTCTTACACTCTAACTTGAAATATATTACATCAGGGTCATAAGCTACATTCTCCCTCCTTTGTGTTTGAATATACATGGCTACTTCTCAAACAAGCTACTGTGACAAGATATGTTTGACAATCTTGAAATCTTTTGATTACCTGAATCAGATATTTTACTGGGACACAATAAATCCTCAAATATCTACAAAGCATTTATGAACACATCATTGACTTAGAATTAATCCAGAGATCTCTAAATCTATTGCCTACTACAGAGATAAATTATTTTATTTTCCAACTCTACACATCTGTTCCTGCTTGATTTTATTTAAATTTTTATTAGTAACTTCAGTACTTTTTATCCTCCAGTATTTCTCTGCATGACTTCCTTTTTTTTCCCCTGGAGCATTTTAAGCTAAGTTGTAATAGACAACATGTTATTTTCTCTATTACAACATATTGTATGCAATTGTTTTAAAAATGATTTTGTAATAATATAATGTACGGCTTATAATTATCTTAGTCTCTGAAAAAAATTTCTTAATTATCTCCCAGGCTTTGATAAAAAAATTCAAATTTTTCAACTTTTGTAAGTTCCCTAGCACAAGTTTTTGCTATGGTTTTCTTCATCTAAGCAATCAATTTCTGTATGAAGTATCTAATGCTGTGGAACAGACTTCCTGAATCATTAAATTGTTCCCTACCTGTTTGTGCATTAGTGGGATAGTCATGTTGATCTGTAACAGGCAGTGGTCGTCACAGCTGAAATCTGTCACATGAGTATGATCACCTGAAAGATGGATAGAGACTGGTTAGTCTACTAATTGCACATGCATATTACAAGTGTCCATGTGACATCTGAAATAATTATGATGATGGTACTACATTACTAACGTAATTTCATGGGGCTGGAGAGATGGCTCAGCATTTAAGAGCACTGCTGTTCTTGCAGTGGACCAGAGTTTGATCTCAGCATCCTCTTGGTAGCTTGCGACTGTCAGTAACACGGTTCTAGGAGATTCATTGTCCTCTTCTGACTTTTACAAGTACAAGGTAAGTACATGTACAAACATACATATACACATAACAAAAATAAATAATTCTTTTAAATATCAAACATCATTCAAATTGTTGTGACAGAATTTAGTGACAAAATACCTAAGCAAAAGAACCTCTGAAGCCTAGACTCGAAACAGAAACACCATTAATTCTCTTCAGTCACATAGTATCTGCAAAAGAAAGTTACCATGTCAAAGCAAATTCAAGAAGAAAACAAACACAGAGCAAATGCTATTGATGGAAAGAAAAACAAAGTCATGTGGAAGAAGATGCAAAGAAAATAGATTTGAGGGGGTTTGCCAGATTCCTTTGTGTCTCTTCTCAGTGTGGCCTCATTTAATGACATATGCATTCAGATTTTTGTTTTCATGAGCTATTACTTGTAGTGTTTTAAAGACTATATTGAATCTGTCATTCTGAAATCAAATACAAATATGTTTTATCCATTCTAAATTTGGTCACCATGTTAAAATCAAAGTTCAAATTCTGAAATCAAGATACAATTTTTAATACAATAATTTGGAGTTTTATTTTGAAAGTTTTGATGCCCCAAATTGGTTAAAGTTTCTATTATATTTGTTAAGAACATGAATGTAATACTATTCATAATTTTTAGTATTTCCCTTAAAAACACATAATTTGATCATTTGGGAAAAATGATTACAGTTAATGAACAACTTAATTCTTGAAATCACACCCTCTGATTGTAATTTACTTATTGAAGCAGATAAAAAGGTCAAAGTGAGAATTCTGGAAATTTTTCTGGGCCACAGTTTGTCCTGTGCTGGATTACAAACAGTAAGGGGTTCCTTAGTCCTTAAAGTCTTCCCAATCCCTACTTTTCCTGGATTTCTACCAAAACAAAAGATTTCACTGTAAAACAATTCTTCTTTAATAAGTATTTAATTCATTTTTATGTGTATCTGTGTCTCAGTCTGTATATGGATGCCCTGAGCAGTCAGAAGAGGGCATAGATTTTCTGGAACTAAAGATACAGGAGACAGTGAGCCAGGTCACAGATGTGGGTGTTGGGAACTGAATTCTAGTCCTCTGGAAGAACAGCAAGAATGTAAGTGAAACACAAATTCTAGTTGTTATTAAATAAAAACTCAAAGCTCGGTATTGGGGAAAAGGCTGGAATATCAGAGAAGAAATAGACCACAGTCAATTCTTACCCAGCTATCTTCCAAAGTCCTCAGCCTGGCTCATTGCATCTCTAGAATCTCACACTGTCTACCTATGCCTCCTTAAATATCTTCTTGCCCAGTTCCTTCACTTCTGAGTTCAACTCTGCATCATAATTCTAGAGTTAAAGGTGTGAGCTACTACTGTTTGGTAGATAGGGCTTGAATTTACAGAAACACAGAAAGATCTCTGTCTCTGGAGTTAGGAGATTAAAGGCATAGGTCACCACTTCCAGTCTTTCCCCTGCTGGGATTAAAGGCATGAGTTACCAGTCTCTGATCCTCCTGGTGGATCTGTTCTCTGATATTTCTGACTGATATTATTAAATATAAAACATATCACCACATGTAAGCCTGTCAGTCATCCCTCCAGCCTCAAGATTTCTTTCTTGACTTTAGGAACAAGTAGGGTAGATTCCTGGCTCAGATAATAAATCCATCCCTAGTTGTCCCCAGAAGCTGTCTCTGTACTAGGATCCTTGAGCAAAGAAAATTTAAAAAGGTTTGTTTTGGTTATGTTGTTATGGCTTATTGGTTTTGTTTTGTTTTTTGATTTGATTTTTAATGACTGGACAAGAAGACAGAAAAGAAATGAAAATTAGCAAGGAGTTTTCCTGGGAGAATTGGAGTACAGCAATCATTCTCAAAGCCATCAACCGTCTGAAGAGGCTGAAGAACTCTCAGACTTCAACAGGAGAATGTACTTAAAACAGCCATGGAGCAGCTCATCAATATGTCTGCATTTTCTGTATGCCTGGTAATTATTTGGAAGGGCATCACAGGAATAGATCCACTGGGGACTCAAGATCATATTTATTGATAGGTTTGAAAAACTCAAATAGCATGAACTTAGACAATAAAATAAACTCTTGCTAGAGCTATTTCCTTGTCTACTGTCCTATCATTCTGAAATAGAGAGGAGAATGAAGAAATGGAGAGGGAAGGGCAGTAAATTATGCATTATAGGTAATCTTTATGAAAGATATCTGAGAATCCTTTAAAATATGAAAAGTTTATTTCACGAAGCTGCACTTTTGTAATAACACAGGTGCTTTGCATACCCTCAAAATTAATTACTAGGTTATTTGCTGTCGTCTGAAATAATAATAGCAATTTTAAAAATAACCAGACTCCCCATAGTGAAGTAAGGAACGGCTGTAAGGCTAGATGTCAGAATACAAGTTGATTTTCTCTGCTCAGAAACAGGATGTGGTCTAAAAAACTTTGTTGTCCGAGATTGCTTACACTGTTAGAAAAAAAAATCTAGCAAAAAACTAGAGTTAAATTCCCTGTGCAGCAATTATGCTTGCTGTCAGCAGGAGCAAAATTCAGCTCCAAAGGAAAATCTGGGGAGTCAAATGCATCATCATGTAGAAGTGAAACTGCTCTCCTGTGTCCATTCTTTGACTCCAAACATAAAAGTCTCTGGCAAGAAAGACCACAGATCATAGTTTAATGGATGTGGGTGGAGAAAGATCCAAACAGCAACCTTGGTTCAGACACAGAGTGCATTATTCTCTAAAAGGTGGAGCTGAGGTGTGGGATCCGTGTGCAGTCACTTGTATCAGTGTAAGATGGGTGTGCTCTTAGGATGGCTACTTCCTGTACATACACACACTGAGAGGATGTTTGACAGACTGCTGGATTCCTGTATTTGTTTTTCTTCATTGTTCTATACTATAAGTCTAAAATTTGGTCTATAATTTCTAGCCAGCCTTCTGATTAAAGAGCTACCATCCTCTTTGAAGAAAATGTTTATCGGCACATCTCTCCGGTATACATATTCTTCTCAACACCTTGGCAGCTACCCCATGGAGAAACAGGAAAATGTAATAAGGAAAGCAACTGGTTAAGCAGTGAGGAAGGAAGCAGCAGTTACTACCAAGGAGGCACAGGCAGTTATCTATGGTGCTGCCCTTCAGATATCAGGATGGCTACTGGTTACTACCCTTCAGTTTGTGCTTCATAACACACACAGGTCTCACTTGCAAAATCAGGTAACTGCAGGCTTGTGTTTGGTGCTTTTGAAAATGTATTTTTTAAGTAACAACTGCAGATTTCCAAGATATCTTTTAAAAAGCAGGAAAAGCATGGAAATTGTGTAAATAACACTCTTTCACCTTAATCCTTTTTTTTTTTTTTTTTTTTTTTTTTTAGTTTTCCTTGTTGTTGTTCAAAAGATAAATCTGCTGTATTTTCCTAAGAACAAAGAATTTGTTGGCAAATCTTTTTAGCTTCATCTTGAACTTCCTGATTAGCTTCAGCAATTGCTCCCAGGTCTTTGGACTTTGGCAACTTTCAAGTGAAAATGTTATTATTCAAGACACAGCAGTGGTGTTTATCTGGAGACTGTTTCAGGAACGTTGTGGGAGGTTTGGCATTTGACAGAGAAGGCTTCAGTCAACAGGGGTGGGCAGCAGTGTCTACACACAGCCCTAGAAGAAGCAGCAGTAGGGAGAGGATACTAGCAGGGCTGAGGGAGGGGAGAGGCATGAAACCAGTCTCTGCGCCCACACGGCATCATGGGAGACTCCAAGGGGCTGTCAAAGGCAGATAAGCAAGCATGCATGGAATTCAATTTGTGCTGGTCTACGAGTCAGCAGTGCAGTGAATGACACTCCACAAGAGCCTCCTTGAATAGTTTGGAAATTAAACCTCATTTTCAGAGCTCCGGATAAATAGTAGGCTGGACAGCCCAGGGATGAAAAAGATCAGGCAGGGTCACAGCAGTGGGATCTCTAGGGAAATGTCCATTCTGAGAAGGAAAAGATATTAGTTACATGAAATCAAGGCACTGGATTCAAAAGTGCCAGCAAACTTGTCTAAGTGAAGGTAATGCCCTCATTGTTCTAGCTGCTGCTGGGGCAGCCATGAGGCAAGGTTTCCAGACTGAGAAGCCCAATGCCTATGCAGATCCAGAGAGTTTACAGAAAGACATTGTTTTGAGAATTTGAGCTTCCTGCCAGGAAATGTTTTAGAGGATCCCAGCTGCTATGCCATCAATATAAGCTGCATACCAAGAGAAGTCAAACAGTTCCACCAAGAAGGCAACTTTACCTTGTTCCCTAACTAATCCTATATCTCATATATATATATATATATATATATATATATATATATATATATATATAAAAGGTTAACACAGGACAGATTCGAAAATCAATTAAATAGTGCCGCAGTAACTGTGTATGCTTTCTGTGACAACAATACCTCCCACAGTACACTGGTGACATCTCTGCATCCTCCCTGCTGAATCGGCGAGACTCGGGACCTGGCAAACAGCATTTATTTCAGATTCTTGCCTCTATCAGAATCTCACTATGCTTTCCCTTGCATCTCCAATTGACACTTTGTCCTCTTTTACTTCAGAACTTTTTCCACTATTCCTTGCTGGTTGCTGTCTAATAAGAAGTACATGTTTCACCATTCTCTCTATATCAGACCCTCCATTTTGCAAGTATTGATTACCAAACTAATCTCAGTAACTGTTGTATTCTCAGAGCCTAGGGTCCAGTCTGGTATATAGCAGGAATTCAAAAAACAATTTCTGGCCAATTACATTTAAATGGTTTTAAGAACTTTAAATGATTAGCGTTTTATTTCTATGTAGAATATTGCCAATACTGAGCCTTTTAGAATAACCTAGAGATGCCTGAAAAAGAAGTGTCACAGGCAAGGAATTGGGACTTGATGTTACAGTAAACTATCTATCTTGATGTTCTCTTCAGAGTTCTCACATTGAGCACATAGATATTTTTGCTTTCTTCTATTCCGATGTCCTATACCAAATGTCCTCATAAGCTATCTTTCATCTCTGTGAACAGAAAGGTCTTCCTCAAACAGAACCCTGAAAAATCGCTCATCACCTGAATTTTAATCTACTCCACCTTATGTTCTCTGAACAATTTCTAACCATCTCATGAACATCAGGCTTAAGACGCATCCTTCGACAGTTGTACTTCAGGCTTACACTTGTTTCTATTGCAATTGAGATACTGCAAACAAAATAAAACAGATGTTATTGAGTCTCATATAACTGACCTAAACCTCATTTGCAAAACAAAAGCATGAGTACCAGTACCATCCTTGTCGGTTTGCAGATGATCTTCCTATGGAACTCATTCTCTTCTTTAAACCTGACTTAATGCCTATTTCATATTGTTACCTACATTCTGCACAGAATCCTATAAACTGACCTGTGTAGAATGCTTGGAAAAGAAGCTGCTGATCAGCTTTTGAGTACCTCAAAACAACACTTTTCAAGGCCAATCTAATTTAAAGACACCATAGATTTTGTGGATAATGAGTTGAGTCTGAGAATACATAGATATGTTAATATTCCACATGGCCAGAAGTTTATCCCTTATCTATAGATACTTGACTGATACACCATACCCTACAGAAAGCATACCTATATTGATGTGTTTACCTGGTATACTGCCTACAATGGACAACGTTATACAAACAGCATTGTTTCATAGTAACTGTTCAATAGTTCAATCAAGATTACATAGAAATAAAAATTCCTACCCAGATTTGCCACTTCTCAGTGTGTACTCAAAGAATTGAATATATTTTGTAGGATGATGTACAATGGAAACAAAAATGAACTAGCCTTTGGTAATGCAGATGTGAGTCAAAGACATGCATTATACATAAGTGCATAGCTTTTAACTACTGAATATTACCAGAATAATAAAGATGTACCCCAGCTGTATTGCTCTAGGGTTTTTACAGTCTTACACACACACACACACACACACACACACACACACACACGCACACGCACAATGCTACTTCTACAAATAGCTTAATTCAACAAAGGTCAAATATTTCACAACAGTGCCTTGTCAACTCAAATAATTGTTTTAGTTAAAATTTGGCCATCACATTTTTAAAATTATTAAATTATTAACAAATTTTAGAAAGGAAGACCATTTCCATGAAATTCTATTCTCTAATATATTCAATATTTAAGATTATATTATGTGCATTAGGATGTTTCCATCATTTTCTGAATAATTTCTAAATGAGAGCTTCTTGAAAAATTCATAAAAGGGGTAGGGGGTAAGGACTTCTGGAAATTGAAATTTCAGGCTTATATTTTTCCTTTATTCCATAAGATAAGCTCAGATGTCAACTGTCAGCATATCATTTCCTTTTCATTGAGCTGTTTGCCTGGTATTCACAAATCCAATTACTTTTCAGTACCATCAAACAAGATTCTTACATGATTTTATTTTTCAACTCTGAATTTATTTCCCTCTGCTTTCCACTTTGCTTGCTTTAAAAAAAATCTGCCATTTTCTTTTTCTTTTGAGAGGGTATAATATATCAGCACATTTTCATCCTCAACATGGACAAGACAAACATTCTTCCAATAGGAAAAACAAAGCAGCCTTGGGTTACACCTTGAACTAGTTAAGCAGAGAGGTTCTTCTGTGTCTATTTTCATGCAGAGGATGAATTCCTATCTTTCACAGGCAGGAAAAATGTATACTTATTTAGAGTTGATTTTCACTGAACACCTGTGTCTAAATTGAACTGTAAATCCGATCTTCTATACTTTCAAATTTCACCTTTACAATACCTTTGCATTTACTCTGATAGTCACAGTGTAAAACAAATGTGTAAGACACATTTCCTTTGGCTTTACAGAGTTTTGTTGTAGTTTGAGAGTGTCCCTTATACTCTCACTTGCCATTGATCATGGCAAAAGCCGAGGAAAGAGACTGCAAACAGGATAACTCAAGCCACAACGAGGACCACAATTAACAGAACAGGAATCGCCTCACAGACACATTGAAGCAAATGACACTTGGCAGCATCAATTCAGATCTTCCTCACTCTGTGGGCCTGGACCATTTACCAGGTAACTCAGGCTGCTTTGGTGTTAACCCTATACTCAATGCTCAAAGCTTAAGGAGAAAGACACAATTAAAGCTAATCTTATGCCTGACTGAAGCAAGTGGGAAGATCCTCTATAGCCTGTAAGACACTACTCTCAAGTTTATTATGTCTGCATGACATGCTCCTTGATCAGACTTTAACTGACAGAATTTGGAAGACACATATCAGCTTAACTTGGAATAACACATAGCATGGCTAATACACTTGATAAAAGTCTTTCCACCTTTAATATTGCATCAACTTTTTGATGGCTTTGTAAGATATTTCTCAGCTATAAAAATAAAATGGGAAGCATTGAAAAACCTTTAAACAATCACATGTTTAAGTAATAGAACTGTGGCACAAATGAGGCACTCTAAGCAAAACAAATGATGGAAGGTTATAACCCTTTTGCTCTCCAAGAATCCTATCTCATCTTTTTCTCATTCTGTTAAGTGTGCTGTGTTCTTAGGGTGATGGCTATTTGAAAGGGATAGCTGCTTTTGAGCCATATATACCAGCTTACCTTTTATCACATTTCTATGTTCATTTATAGCACAAATGGTTAACTATTTCTATGTATAGCATTACCATTTTCAGCCAACCCAAAAATTTTGAAATGAGTAAGATACTGTCTACTCATGCTCTGAGCATTAGGTGGCACACTGAAAGAGACATTTGAATTTTTTATTGTTGTTTTTAACTTTGAGATGACCCAAGTGCAGGAAGTACTATGTGATTAGCTGCTCAGAAACCAGTGTTTGACACTCCTAAGGTAACTGGCTGGTTATCTGACTCCACTATAACTAAGAAATAGTAGAGCTAGAAGGCTGTAGTGACCTCTCCACACATTTTTCAGAGACTTCAAAGCTCATTGTAAATCTAAGGCAAAAAAATTATAGTAAAAATTTGTAACTACCATTCTCTTATTTAATTACATTATAAGCAGAATCCAGTGACTGTGGTTAAATGAATTAATGAGTCTAATTGTCATTGTCTAATTGTCATTCCTATAATGTTTTTTCATCTTCTCACTATACTGGTACATTAATCCATGCCTTGACTTGGCCATGTATATTGCTTTGGCCAATAGTATATACACAAGAGTGCTACAAGCAAAGACTTCAAAACAATTACAAAATATGACTCCTACTCCATCCCTATGGCTAATACTGTGAGAATGTATCTATCAGCTGGAGGAGATAAGATACGCAAATTAGGAGATAAATCTCCCAAGCTGAGCTCATGCTTGATTAGTCAAACATCAGACAATGAGCAGATATCTACTAAAAATAATAGTTGTTTTAAACCACTGGGTCTCCATTCATTTCTTGTTAAACACTTTTAGTCTCACTGGCTTCTCAGCATACATCACTTTCAAATTCTTCCTTTCTTATCACAATTAAAATTTTGCCATTGCTCCTATGAAAAACATTCTCTGCCTTGTATTTTGTACTAGAATATATATATATATATACAATATATATTATATACATAATTATTATACTATTCTACATTATACTTCTGTGAGTTAAGTACCTTGATGTTTACTAATGAGCTCACAGATCCAGTAGTTGCAATGCTAAGAACATGTTGAGAAAATAAGAACCTCAGAACCAAAGCTCATTTCAACATATTATCTGCTTCTGATAGTGAAGGTGATTTGTCAAAAGTTGAGATTATTGTCAGCCAAATAGTCTTTGATAAATATATGATCACCATATAATATATATTTGCCATGAGTGCATTTTGTGTTAGTCACACTTTTAGAGCTAATAGTAAATGCAAACCATGCTTTCAATAATGATGTAATACATAAATTTACCCTGCATAGTACCACAGAAAAAAATTTACATTGATTTTATACATATGTATGTGCACTTAGAAAGAAGAAGAAACAAAGAGAGAGGGAGAGAGAGGGAGAAAGAAGGAAAAAGGATGGAAGGAAGGAAGGAAGGAAGGAAGACTAAACACAAGAGAGAGTCCTATGATATAGGTTTGAGAACAAGAGAAGAGACTAGGACCCAGCAATACCACTTCTGGGTATATACCCTAAAGAGGCACATTCACACTCCAAAGGTATTAGCTCAACTATGTTCATAGCAGCATTATTTGTAATAGCAAGAACCTGGAAACAATCTAGATGTCCCTCAACTGAAGAATGGATTAACAAACTGTGGTACATCTACACAATGAAATACTACGCAACAGTAAGAAAAAATGATATCCTCAAATTCACAGGCAAATGGATGGATTTGGAGAATATCCTCCTGAGCAAAGTCTCACAAACTCAGAGAGATAAGCAGGGGATGTACTCACTCACTAGTGGTCTCTAAACAAACAAACAAGAAAAAAAAGCCAAACATGCCCAAGCGGCAAACTACAACCACCGAACAGCTTGGAATCAGAAACACCCTGGACTGACCCTTCAAACCCCAGTCCAACTATAGGAACACCTGACTCACTCTTGAGGGAGGGGGGAAAGAACTGGATTTGGCCAGAAGTGGAGACTGATCTAAGCATTATTGGGTCAGTGGGACCATAGGACTGTCTGCTCCCTGCCCAGGGAGGGGATGGGGAGTTGCAGAGAAGAAAAATGACA
>PVIH01014007.1:19904-55947 GCA_004025045.1 Sigmodon hispidus | reverse complement strand
TTTTTTTAAAAAAAAAAAAAAACAACTTTATTTATTTTTATTTATTTGTAGTCTTTGGTTCTTGCTAGGGCAAAATATTGTACACTTATCTTTTCTATTTCTTGGACCAGTCCTGAATTCACTTATTGAAGAAGTCTGGGATCTTCTGAGAGGAAAATGATGCATGGAAAGACAATTCTTGTGGCTCATAGTCTCAGCAGTAGGGATACTTACTTCTCCAGGTCAGTCAGAAGAGCTAAATACACTCACTTCTGAGTTCTAAATCCAACATAATGGTCAGATGTATGTACGTACATATATACACAAATATATATGTCTGTGTATACACAAGTATATCTAAAGATAAAATATATGAGTCAGTATTGCATGAATTATATTTGGTATTATAATAAAAACCTGAAGCCAGATATTGGGGAAAAGCTGGGATATCAGAAAGACAGGGAACAAATCACAGCTAATTTCACCCAGCCAACTCCTCAGACCAAACAGGGTAGGTCCTAGCTTCAAGAGTCCTTAGCCTTTCAGGGCACAAGTTCAAAAAGAGCCAAACTGCTGCTTTCTCCAGCCCTATATTTTTTTCCCCAATCCAGCTATTTTGCTTCATGGCTCAACATTCCTAGAGCTAAGAATAAAGGTGGGTACCTTTGCTGGGCTCTGTTTTGCCCTTAAACTCACAGAGATCCAAGTGCTGGGATTAAAAGTGGTCAGCACTCCCTGACCTTGGCTTAGCTCTGCCCTCTGATATTTCAGGTTATTTTTATTAAGTATATCTCACCACAAGTCAGTGTTGATACTTCTGGTTTAACTCAAAATCACCAAGATTTTATTTCTTTCTTTCCTTCTATATAAAGAATTTTGATTTTCAAGAACATGAGATAACACCAAAAAATTTAACACCAATAGAATAAGTAGTCCAGACAGTAATTAGGCAAGTGAACTGAACAGGGAGTTCTCAAAAGTACAAATATCTAATAAATAAATAAAAATTACTCATTGTCTGTAGCCAATAGGGAGAGAAAAATCAACTAATCTAAAATTCCATCACATTCTGATCAGAATGGACTGATAATCAAGAAGAATTGGGCCAGTTCTGAAGAGGGGAGGGGGAGGGCTCATGCCCTGCCTGCTGGTGGGAATGGAGGTCAGGGGGCTACTTCCCAGAAACCTAAGAATAGCGTGATGAGATCCAGCTGTGTTGCTTTCAACCATCTAAACATTCTACAGAGATGCTTGCACATTTGTGTTCATCGGATTGGCAGCCCATCTATGGGATCAGTTTAAGTATCTAAGTACCCACCAACAGTTGAACAGAAATGTAAACATGAACAGCAGGATACCTGGAGAGATGGTTCAATACTTCAAAGACCTGAGAGTTCCCAGCACCTATGGCTGATGGTTTACAACTCCCTTTAACTTCAGCTCTAGGGGATTCAATGCCCTCTTTTGGCCTCCTTGGGAAACTGCACAGATGTGGTGGACATGAGAACGAGTGTAACACACACATAAAATAATAAATCTTTTTAAAATGTAACTTATACTATATAATGGAATTTTACTCTGTAATAAAAAGAATGAAATTATGTCATTTATAAAAATAGAGATCATCATGTTAAGCAAAACAAGCCAGACTCAAAAAGGCCAATGTGTGGTTTTCTTGTATATGGAATTTATATTTTTAAAAAAGATATAGAGGCGTGGAGATTAGTGAGAAAGGAGGGAAGACTGGGGTAAGATGGACCAGGAGTGGAAATGGGGAGGAGAAGGTGGTCAGCATATACTATATGCGTATATGAAAATGCCATGAAATCAATTATTTTATAGCATATTAGCATACATTGTACTAATATATGTGATGGACTGTTTTGTATGCTGTAAATAAAGTAACTGATTTGGCCTATGTACAGCACTGTAGAAGTGAGTGGAGAATCAGCACAGACAGGCAGGTAGGAAAGGGTAGAGTTAGCCAGTCTCCATCAGACCTCCAAGAGGAACAGACATGTAAGAGGTTCCGGCCAGCCATGGGCTGAGCCACATGGCGGGAAGATTAATAAAAATAAGTTAATCTAAAAAAAAAAAAGAGCTAGCTAATAATGGACATAAGACATGGGCCAAACAGTTTAAAAGATATAAGCATGTAATTCATTTCTTTGGGGGACAAAACCGCCACAAATCAAGTTCCAACCGCCGCGCACACGCCAGGTCACAAACCTCCCAGACCCAAAACAGGCTAAAAAAACTTACTACAACAAATATATGCTAATAATTTGTTTTTAGTTATTCCTACAAGATTCCTCTGTGTAGTTCTGGCTGTCTTAGAACTCACTCTATATATCAAGCTAGACTTGAACTCAGAAATCTGCCTGCTTCTGCCTCCTGAGTACTGGGATTAATGGTGTGTGCCACCACCACCCAGTGCTAATACAATTTTGAAAGAAAAAGAATGATATAATAAAGACTTTCCCCAATTATTGATTTTTTTGATCCCAAACAAATCACACACAATAAAAACACTAAGATATAAACCTATTACCAAATATGACTATTTAAACTATTACAATAAGTCCTTTTGCAAGTCTTTCTGTCCTGCCCTGTCATGCCAAATGGCTGACAGTTTACACCCCCTTCCCTCCGGTCTTCAGTCAGCCTCAAGTCTCCAGGCTTTGGCATCATCTTCCAGCCTCTTTTGCATTGCATACATCAGATGAACTGGTCCATGAGCTTTCCCAGGGCCTGTGCTGCCCCACCTCCCATCTCACTGTAGGCACTCTGGAATTACACTTTCACCCCATTGACTTTACATGCGCTCTCGGGGTTTGAACTCAGGTCCTCCTGCCTGCTCAGCAAACCCTTTTCCACGGAGCCACCTCCCCAGTCCCTCTTTGTTCCCTCTGTAGCTTCTTTCTGAAACAAATGTATTTCTGTTTTTAAATTTTCTTCTGGTGAATCAGCCAGGTATGATGGCACACACCTGTAACCCCAGAACCCCAGGCAGGAGAATCGGGAGTTCAACTACAATCTTGACTATATAGTTAGCTCAGGGCCATCCTGGGCTACATGAGATCCCATCTCAAAACCAGACTAAAACCAAACCGAACCAAAAATCTTTTAATGCATGTTATCGAAGGCACATTCACAGTTCTTATTTCTCAAAGTGCTTTTATTTTTTTTCTTCATTGTCTTTGATACTGTGCTTCTTGCTGTCCCCTGGGAGCGGAGGCTGGATCCTCCTCTGGTTCATTAAGAAGCTTCCTCCCCTGTGGGCAGCTTGCTTCAAGAAACGGGGTAGGGGGTTAGAAGCTAGCTCAGCCAGACACAGGGGACACCACTTGGTCACAGAAGCCCTGGAAGAAAATGAATTCTTATTTTGCTCTTATTCTTACAGATTGCTATCTCAGAGTGCAGAAACCTTGGCCATTAATCATTTTTATTCATTCAGATGATACCTCTGTCTGCTGTCTGCCGATGTCCACTCCTACAGCTGATAAAACACAGCTGATCTATCTGTTTGTCACCGAGTCTTTATTCTGCTTCATTGGCAAGTTTCTTTTGAGGCTTTGGTGTGCTGACACATCACTATGATATACAGAGGTTTGTATTTCTTTGTTTGTTCTGCTTAGAGCTCATTATTGAATACACCATGAAATGATTTGTTTTATGGTCATAACCTCTTCAAAGGCAGCCTCTCTATTTTGTCTACAGGAATTACTTAAATATGGGTCAAAGCTCACTTCATCTTCTGCATCACAGACACGTTGTTGAGCAGTTCCCATCTTTTGGTCCATTCAGGAAAATATTCTCCAAAATATTTCCCATGTCTTCAGTGCTCTCCTGAGCTCAGGCACACTCACTCATCTCCTCACTTCTGGAAAACTCTTAGGTGGGTTTTTCCAGATTGTCCAAGTTACTTTAGCGT
The DNA here is from genome assembly GCA_004025045.1 of Sigmodon hispidus. Classification (NCBI taxonomy): domain Eukaryota; kingdom Metazoa; phylum Chordata; class Mammalia; order Rodentia; family Cricetidae; genus Sigmodon; species Sigmodon hispidus. The sequence continues at coordinate 52,034 of PVIH01014007.1, read as the reverse complement.
TCCCTATACACTTTGACTATTTTTAATTTTTATTAAAATGCTTTCACAAAAAAAAGCTTGCAATAAAAAAAATTACACACCAAAATTAACCAGACCCAAAGTTTATATGTCTCAATAGATTTCCATACAGTTAGAATAGCCAATCTAAAGCCATGGACCTGAAACTGGGTTGTACATTTTTCACTAACACACTTTTATGCAACACACACACACAGACACACACACCCCACAACTACCACCACATACCACCACCACACAACACTACACACCACTACACAATACCACACACTACCACCACCATACACCACCACACACCACCATACAATACCACACACCACAACAACCACCAGCACCACCACACACCACTAACACCACCAAAACAAAATTTAAAAAATTTATGACAGAGTTAAAGTAGAAATCAAGAGCTTTCGGGCCTCTGCCATAACTCACCGGTGCACTGTTTGCCTTCTGCCCTCCTCCCAGTCCCTACTTCTCCTGGTGAAGACAGCAGTGTGTGGTGACAGGGACTCCTTTGTGTCCCTCAGGATTCCTGCCACGGCATACACTAAAGACATTTGACCAGAAGAAAGCAGTTGGCAGTGGCGGCAGCCATTAGAACCAGTTCACTCTAACTGTGGACTCCAGGTCTGTGAGTTCAGTCAGTCCCGAGTGGAGAATCTGAAACTGGAACTCTGAAAATGCATCTCTAAGAAATATGCAAAGTCTGCTTTCTAATAATCCAGAAGAACAGCTGTCTGCACCGTAGTTACATTGTGTCAGGTGTTAGGATTGCCTTGGTGACCGTTTGAGGTAGACAGATGGGTAGGGGTCAGTTCTTTACATGGCTTTTGCCACTTGAGAATTCATAAAAACTGTCACCTAGGAAAACCGTACTAGTGAGAAACCAACTCATTTCTTAGTTTCAAATAAACATTTGAAATGAGGAATTGCCAGCTTTCTTTTTACATACAGAAAGATCATCTCAGGCATTCTCTTTCTGACTGTGGGATCTGTCCCTCCCCTCAAGCACTCTCCTTTAAGTGTACAGAACCTGTCAGTAAACAGACTGGTGACTTCTCCTCCTTGGCTGTTAGTGAACATGATGGCTTGCTGACCCTGGCTTTCAGCTCTGAGTCTGTTTCTCTCGCCCACTTTCCTGGGGCGGCCTAGGCTTCTACATGCACATCAGTGCCCCTTTCGCTTGGTGGCTGCTGTTTTAGCAGGACTGGGAACTGAACATAGGGCCTCTAGCATACTACGCAGGTACTCTGCCACTGAACCACAGCCGCAGCTTCCAGAAACTTTTAATTGTGAGATGAAACATTTGTTTTTGCTCTGAGGCATCTGATTATTCACGTCTTCAATATACAGCATGTCTAGGGATTGTGGGGGGATCAACATGGGGATCCTTGATACCCTGTCAGCTGCTCTACTGGATGGCTTTTTTTTTTTTTAAAGGACACCAGCATATAATCTTTATTTTTCATCTTTTGCTGACTTCAGTGAGGGATTTGGAGGGTCATCTTGGGATACATTGTGTCTTGGATAGTTCTTATAGTCTTTTGGTTCAAAGCAAAGCCCTGACAGCTGCCCCAGCAGTGCCCAGGATGATGTTGGTTGATGTAGAGTGCAGCGACCCCCACTAACTATAGTGTAGCTACCCGGCTTCCTGTTGCAATTCCACGAACATTGACAATTGCCGCTGACGACATCATGTTGGCTGCTGGGGATGAGGCTGCTGCTCCTGCCCCAGTAAAGCCAAGTGCACCAGGACTACAGTGTAGCTCCACAGCCACACCTCCTCCAATGGTAGCACCAATCACTGTTGCCAACATGGTGAGGTAGCTTGGTAGCTGCTGAGCCTAGGAAGTGCTGGATGGCTACTGAGAGCCCTGCACATCATTTAGGAGCTACCATTTCTCCCTCATTTTAATAGTGCTAATCACATTTTTCTTGAAGTTTGTCAAGCAATGTCTTGTGGCCCTAGGTTACCATTTTGAGGACTTTTGGCTAAAACTAGGTAATTTTTTAAATTTTGTGTTAGGAGGGTCAAGCAAGTCTACTCTGGATGAAAAGCCTGACTTTTTTCTAATTTTCTCTGTCTACTGCTACTATAGTACATACCTTGAATGTCCCCCCAACAGCACCAAGCAGTAATGACTGGGTTGCCATGGTGATACCATAGGAAGCTGGTGGGACCTTTAAGAAGTGAGGCCTGGTGGAAGATGTTTAGGTCTCCATGGGCCTCCCCATTTCCCTTTCTCATTTTCAGTCCCTGGCCATAAAGCAAGCAGTTTTGATTAGCATGGCATGCCTACCATGATGTATCATCTCAAGACAGGCCCCAAAGCAATGCGTCCAACCCACCATGGGCTGAAACCTCCAAAACCAGGAGCCTCAAATACACCTTTTCTCTTTGTACACTGGTTATCTTGGGCGTCTGTTATAGTGATGGAAAGTTGACTATCAGTTGTCAGCCTGTTGGTAAAATTAAGTAAATTGCTTTTCTGAATGTGGTTTGTGTTTCTGCAAACAAAGAGACAGATGACCTGGTGACATTTAAAATTCCATCTGAGGGGCTAGAGTTAGGGTTAGTGGGTTAGGCTTAGGCTCAGTGGGTAAGTCACTGCTATGCACATACATGTGAGGACCTGAGCTCCTGGGATAGAGAGGATGGCTCAGTGGGTAAGTCACTGCTGTGCACATACATGTGAGGACCTGAGCTCCTGGGATAGAGAGGTGGCTCAGTGGGTAAGTCACTGCTGTGCACATACATGTGAGGACCTGAGCTCCTGGGATAGAGAGGTGGCTCTGTTCAAAGGAACACTTGCTGCTCTTGTAGAGGATTTATGTTTAATTCCCAGCATCCACAAGGTAGCCAGCCTACAGTTGTAGGGCGCTGCATGACCTTTCCCTGGACTCTGAGCCATGAGGCAAGGCCTGTGGATTGCTGGCTGTAGATTCTGTGCTCAACACCCAGTTCCAGTAAGTTTCTGGCTTCCTGCCTGTGGGGATTAGAAGAGGAAGTTTAAGTTGTTTACCTCAAGTCTGTAATTTTCCAGCTTCCTGGGGAATTTCCACTGTGCTCTGCCCTGGGTATTTAAGTCTGACCCCGAGTCTCAATAAGCGGCCTTCTCCTTGCACAAATGACCCAAGTCTCTTGTGTCTTTAATCTCCAGGCCCATGCCTGATATGCTGATAACCCAGGTAGCACAGGTGCTACATACAATTATCCATAACTCCAGCTCCAGGGGATCCAGTATAGTTGTACAAATTTGGATTGTATGAAAAGAAGAGTCTGAGCCAAGTATCAGGGAAAGGCTGAAATATCAGAGAGAGGAAGCACCACAGTCAATTCTCACCCAGCTGTCTTGCAACTTCCTCAGCCTCGATCCTGGTCTCTTCTGCTGGTCGCTTCTATCTCTGCTGGGTTCCTACAGGCTTTAAATACCCTTCTTGTCATCTGTATCCCATCCAGTTAGGATTAAAGGTGTGAATTACTCTATTTGTTAGCTAGCCTTGAACTCCCAGAAACAGAAGTTCTGTCTCTGGAGTTCTGGGATTAAGGGTGTAGGTCACTGTGCTTTCCCTGTGCTGGGATCAAAGGTGTGCCCATTGAATCTCCCGATGTTTGTCCTTGTGCTCAAGGATCAAGAAATTCCAGAGCTGTCAGTCTAGAATTTGACTGTGTGCACTGTGTCTGATATTTCAGATTTTATTAAATATGTAATGTATCACACAATCTAGTGCCCTCTTTTGGCCTCAGAAGGCACTAGCCATGCATGTGGTGCACATACATACATGAAGGCAAAGCACTCATACACATAATTTTTTTAAGTCTTAAAAGGGGAGGGGTAGGTAGTAGCAGCAGATGCCTTTAATCCCAGCCCTCAGGAGGCAGATCTGAGTTCAAGGCCAGCCTAGGTGGTCTACAAGGTGAGTTCCAGAACAGCCAGAGTTACACAGAGAAATCTGTCTTGATAAACCAAACCAAATGAATGGGACCTGAATTCCAATCTCTAGAACTCATATAAAGCCATGTGTGATAATACTTTTCTCTGGTGAGGCAGGAAGCAGAACCAGGGCAAGTTCTAGACATTTATGGGACAACTAGCCTGACCTGTGTAGCTGGAAACAGCAGACCCATCAAACAGGGAGGAAGCTGAGGAGAAACTGCAGAGGCTGTCCTTGTCTTTGGACCTCTGAGCACAGGCTGTGGTGTGAATATGCACACACACACACACACACACATACACACATACACACACATACATACACACATACACACACACATACACACACACTCCATATTACTCAAACATTGATATTCTTTAAAATGCAATGTATATTTTATCTGACATTTTGTGTTTATAGTGGAATAGTTAGTCTATATCTAAATCTGAAAATCAGAGCAATTTCTCTAGCCACTTTATTTCTTATAACTTTTGAGAAGCTGACCAAAACATCATCTCCTAGGGCTAAAATACAAGTTTGTTACCAGGACTAACACAATATAGATACCATGCCTCAAAGTTTAATAAAAAGATGAAGAAATTGGGAATGTTGTATTGGATTCTGTTAAGTCTCAAGCCAGGACAAATGGGTAACTGAGGTACCTATTTAACATATCAAAATGGACCTGGCTGCCAGGTTCTCCCAGCATCCCTCAGTCCCTACTCAGAACAGGGCACACTCCACCCTATCCTAAACTTCCATAGTCCAGGGCTGGGCTGCCCTTACCCCAGCTGCCCCTCCCGTATAATCCAGTCATTTAACTGCCTGTTTTCCTATCCTTTACTCTCTTGGGTCTCCCCTTTCCTGTCATTGCCTGGCTCATGGTCATGCCCACTCTCGATTCTCCCAGATGTCTGTCTCTGCTCTCCCTTTTATCTACAATAAACTTCTCCTCACCATACCTAGAAGCAGTCATGTCCTTTATTTTTTTTATGTTTTCCATTCAGATTCTGTGGTAGAATTATTGCCTTATTTATTTATTTTTGACAAATCCAAATCCTCTTGGCATAAAAGCAGGAATAGATACTTTTCTATGGCATTGCCTCCTGGTTAAAGCTGAGATTTTTCTCTCCACTTTGAAGACATTTTTAACTGTGACTCCCTCCCCGCCTCCACTTCTGAGGAAGCAGAAGCACTCAGTGCCCGTCTGCCTTTTCAGTGATGAACTCTGGATGGTGGTTTGTAGTGTGTTCAGCTCTGAGAATAAAAGTAGGTGCAGCATATTGCATCAATTTTCCTTTTCTCCTCTTTCCTTTTTTTTCCCCCATGATCTAGTTTTCACAACTTAAAATTACATTTTAGAACCTGGAAGAAATTGAGTTATTTTTAGGCATGCATAAAAATTTGAATGGCTGTGCTCTAACTTCGCTCCAGAATTCTTGGAGGAAGAGTGTTCTGAGTGACCAGGTTTGGCCTGTCCTGTTTGGTGTCTGCCTGGTTGTACCCAGACCTCCCCACTCTAAAGAGTGTGGGTCCATGGTCTCTGTTCCCAGATGCTTGGCTTGTGAACATACATGGAGATCACTGTACATCGCTCCCTGACAGGCTTTCCCTTGAGCCCACCCCTTTTATTGTCAAGAAATAAAAAAACACCATTCTATTTCTACACCGCGTTTTTAGATTTTTTTCTTCTTTTTGTGCCTCAGTGGGTAGACTGGTGAGTTTCCAGGATTCCTGAGAAAGGTGTCAGCCACCATCTGTTCAACTGCTTTTCAACTTGGGAACATGAGAAGTGAGCTTGACATGGGTGTGAGATTGTGCTGGGACTCAGGCATCAGGAAGCTGTTCACACTCTCTCCAGGATCTGACTGCAACAGAGGAATTCCAAGGCAGGGCCTAGCTGCAAGCCCTGATCCCTTGACCAACCCAAGCTGCACAGGGTCTCCTGAAGTTAACAGAAAGCCAATGAATGTTTCACGCCTGCAATGACAGACTCTCAGGGTCTGTCATTTGAGTGAATCTGTTTCATGGCACACATACTCACTCTCCCCATCCCCTAGAACTCCTTACCCTGAAACTGTGGACTGCTCCTCCGTTCTTATGGAATGCCAAAGAATTGCCTTAACGGGCAGGGCAAGAGGGAGCAGGTGTTGTAGTGATATAGGTGCTGTGAGACCTGGTGTATGCAGATATCTGGTGGCTTGTGGCTCACTCTCTAAATGGACACAGTGTAGAAACTGATACAGCATAGCTGTGGTATTAAAGATGTATGAGGCAATTAGCACAACATGTTTTTAAAGATCCTTAAGAGTGGCAACAATAGATATAAAGGCTATGTGTGTGCTTATGTGTGTATATGCTCACTACACAGATCTATTTATATATGATTGTGAAATACTGCTCTGCACACTGCTTTCATGGATCCTGGGTCTTAGGCTTCATTGGGATTCACACAACTGCTCTTGAGAACCTGTCAATCAGCACTGACAGGTGGCTCCGGGAAGTTTGCCCACAGGGCTAGGTTCCCTTTGCCCAGTAGCTGCTGTTTGGAGGTTCACTTCTGATGTGTAACCCTCTTCTCCCTGTCTCATTTCTCACTGTCCTGTTGATTTCCTTTTACCTTCCAAACAAACATTCACTGGAAACTCTGTCTCCTGATGCTTCCATGAGTGTGTGTGCATGCCTGTGTATAATGATCCTTAATTACCTACGTAAAAGACAGCCCTGTGCATGAGAAAGTGTGTCATGCATGAAAATTGTAATTAATGCAATTCTATGTGCCTGAGGTCTGTTTTCAAAAGCTTTTAATATATAGACTCTGGAGCCAGACTTCTTGGCTTAACCTTCCCCTAGCAAGCTGCTTATCCTCAGTTTCTTCATCTCTAAAATGGGGGTAGTAAGTTCATACAGCTTCTGTGTGCATCACAAGAGCTAGCCTATGGAAAGCTATCAGAACAATGCCTGCAGCAGGAGTTAGCCTCTGCCATTATTGCTGCTAAGCATGGGGCTCCACTGCTGGGATCACCAAGACACAGAGAAAGTGAAAGCAGCAGTAACAACTTCACTGGGACTCTTTGAACTAGAAGTCAGCTTTTGCATGACTCAGAAGGCCCAGACACTGAGCTTTTCTAATGAATGATTCCTTGCTGGATTAATAGCCACATTATCCAGGATCGCCAAGAGCAAACTCATGCCCCCATCCTTCAGATTCACAGATTCCCATCACCAGGACATATCGTCAGCACCTGATTTACTACCCACTGGTTACCGAATCCAGACACAGGTAGGCAGTGATGTCACATAATAAACTCTTTGGGGCAGTTGGTCCCGTTGACATGAGAAAACCTCTCCATAGTTTTATCTGGAGTTGCAGCCACAGTACAAACACAGACAATGACTTCATGCAGAGTCATAAAGGCAAGAGGAGGCACAGCTTCCTTTATCCCACCAGTAGCCAGGGGAAGGCAGCATCCTTCGCTCTCATCTCAGCTTCCAAAGCTACGGTTTGCTCTGATGGTGGCATGACTTGTTTGCGAGTCAGGCCCCATGAGTTGATACAGTGTTTAACATCCCTACAATAACTGGCCTGGGTACCCAAGCACTCATTTTCACATATCCACACACACTGCTTACTAAAGAATGGAATCCCTGCCCACACAGCCTTCTCCTTGCCCTGCTCACATCGGAATACATCTATCTAAAGTTCCCATTTCTCCCACCATTTTCCCTTCTCGGATCTTTAATCCATGATCTTGGCATGTGACACCCCCCTCCCCCAGCCAGCAGCTCAGCAAAGGCCCAGGAGCCTTCTCCCATACAGCTGTTTCCAATATGCTACAGGCTAGAGATTTTTGTTTTTTAAAGGGACACAATAAGTATTTCAGGCCTTGGTTATCCCTACCAGACTTTGCCCTTGTAGCTTGAAGCAGCCACAGACAATGAATGTGTCTTCTTTCCTTCTCTTTTTTTAATCTAATATAAAACTTTATTTACAAGTAAGTGATGGACTGGACCTGGCTCATAGATTACAGTTCATCAGCTCTCTCCATAGAACATCAGAACCAAACAAAGTCGGCTACCTGCCAGCTCTCCTCAATAGGCTATTAGTGAACTCTCTGGCTTTCTTTTTTTTAAAAAAAAATAGTAATTTTATGTAAAATCATGCACACAAAAATTTCTATATTTACTTCTTCTAAAACTGCTTCGAGACACAGCTAGAGTTGTTCTGCCACATTTGTATATATTCACCCTACTTTGTCAACTAAAAGCAGTAATTAGGGTCTGCTCATTCATGCTTTCCTTTCATGCAAACCACATGCTGGCCATGAGGTTACGCCCGTCGGAACACTCATCAATGCCTCTTGCTCTGCTTTCCTTCTCAAGGCGTGCGGTATAATTTTGTTTACCACATTCTGCACAGAAACAAGACTTTCTCCTCCACGGACACACAACTCCAAGAAAAGACGAATATTGACAGTACTAACTCGGGCCCAAAGACATGTGTATGGAAACTTCAGACCACGAATACAACGCCTCAGCTTCTCTCCTCTCCTCCCCTGAGTTCAGCTTAAGACAAATGACTGTCATTTGTGGTGACACAAGACTTCATTAACATGGCCATTCTGATCTCAGTAAACAAGTTTATTTACACTTGAGCACCCTCAAGAATGAAATCACAGAGAAGAGTTCGTGGTAGGTGGCCCTGCCTTTTTCATTAAGGCAAGCTTTGGTTAAACCCTGGTATCTCGGTTAGACAAGCTGCTATTCCGGTTCCCGGGGTTAGTGAAAGTACCAGTATGTCCTCGCTGAGAGACAATAACACTTGCAATCACAGGCCTGCTGCATTTTTATTTAATGATATGTGTTCTTTCTAGTGTGTTCTTTCCTAATCCCTTGTTCCTTTGCACCCCCAGTGGATGTAAGAGGAATAAATCGGGTCTCTGCAGTGACATGTGGTAGTTGATTAACTATCAGGAAAATCATTGCTTTTTCCCCGATTTCACTTTATAATCAGAGGTCAAATAGTTCTTAGATATGACAAAACCTGGAGAGGGGCCGTCACAGGGGCTTATCCGGAATCATGAGAACGGAGGAGCCAATCAGCACTCTGAGAAAGGTGTGAGGATACGGCTGTTTCTTCTGGGCAAGCAGAACACAGGCCACAGAAGCTCAGGCTCTTTCCTGATGTGGGGTGCTCAAATGAAGAGAGTTCTAGCTCCTGATGTGACACACACTGGAAATACCCAGGGGGTAGATGGCACTGTAAATGCAAACTCCCAAGATGGTCTGGCCAGCCAGAGGAGATGCCATCCAGCACAGGATGAGTTCATTCCCCAACCTGAACTTAGATCAGGCCAAGCCTGTTTCTACTCACACATTCCTTGAAAAAGCCAGTGGACTGGCACTATACTTGGGAACAAGAGAAGCCCTGTTGGTGACAGGTAGGAGCCAGACCCTAAATGGTCTTTCTGGGAGTCAGTGGGGTAAAGGTAAAGGCGGGCTCCAGGACAGGGCTAGGGACAGGACAAAAATGAGGTATACATTCAGGGAGCATGAATCTCACCTAGGGCATACAAGTACCATAGGTCCTTGGGCTACGTGCTAGGGAGATTACATGAGTCTTTGATAGCAACTTTCCTTATGCCCCAGGCAGGATAATTTCTCCTCACATTCTTTTCCTGAGAGGTTGGCTTCAGCTGTTACAAGGAGGAGATGTGGGAATAAGACTGCTATAAGGGGAGTCGGTTGCAGCTAAAGAAAGATTTTTGCATCTGGATAAGGGCCCATCACCAGTGTCTGAAGCCACATCCTCCTCTGTGAGAGGAGAACCTGATAGGTCCAATTGGCATCTAGATGGAAATCTTGGTGAGAAAGAGAATGTGTGTGTGTGTGTGTGTGTGTGTGTGTGTGTGTGTGTGTGTGTGAGAGAGAGAGAGAGAGAGAGAGAGAGAGAGAGAGTCAGAAGATGAAAGATAGGGAGGTGGAAGGTGGGAAGATGAACAGCTGTCTGGACTGATAAAATTCAAGGTCCCGATGTTGTATATTCTGGGGATATGTAAGCTAGCGGGTACCACTGTGATTGCAGAGCCTTTTGATGGCCTCAGCATAATCCCAGCACTGGTAGGCAGAGACAGAAGGATCCCAAGGACTTACCTGCTCCGTCAGTCTATCAAATCAACAAGCTCCAGGTCCAGTGAGAGAACCTGTCTTAAGAAATAAGAATAGTAAGACAGTGACTAAGGAAGATGTCTAATGTTGACCTCTGACCTGACACACATAGGCCTTTGCATCTGAAACCACAATGCAGATACCTGTATATATCACTACACCACATATACACACATAATCAAATAAGATGACTAATTCAAGATAAACACTTGAAAATGGGTGCTGCACCAATGACTGACAGTGAGATCTTTGGCTGTACCAGCCAGACCAAGTGCTTCAGACATGCATCACTCTAGGGTTTCATCCACTTAGAGATTACTCCTGCTCTTTGGAGGATGAGCAAATGTCAGAAGGCTTGCTTATTCAGAAACCAGCAACACCTTGTCATCTGTCACTACATCCTTGGAACAGACTGACACTTTGAGAACTAAGTTTAACAGCAAAGGGAGTTCTCAACTAATTAAGAAGAGTTCAAACCCAAGGGGCTTTTAGTCTATAAGGAGAGACAAGATATGCTGAGCAACACCTTTATTTAATAATATAGTCTGAGGCCAAGGGTATGTCTAAGCTGCAGGCCACACACACCCCAGGATGGCTATGAAAGTAAACAAAGTGCAAACTTACGTACAATATTTTGGGACTTTTGTTTTGCTTTAAAAAACAAACAAAACTAAACTAAATCACACTGTTCTTGAGGTGAACTTTGTAGATAGCAGTACTATGTCAAAAGGTTAGACATATCTGGGAAGATCCTTCTCTGTAATGGGCTCTGCTTTCCACCTCACACATCTTTAAGTTCTGAGGGTCTCCCAACAGATCTACTGCTAGTTTCGTTTGTAAGAACCACAGAAGAACCATGAAGCAACACAAAACAATATAACAATTCAAACAAGCTGTTCTCCTCCTGAGGTGGCAAGGCTGGGATTCTAACTAAGTTCAGCCTTCTAGAAAGAGAAGGAGAATGAAGACCAAGCATGATACAAATGGACAGAACTGCAATCATTTTCCCAGGAAGCATATTCAATATGCCTGGTCCCCATAAGTATGAATATGCCTCATTTTTCAAATAAAGAAACTGAGCACCAGGAGAGGGGATGAGACTTAGAAAATACCGCAGATAGATTTGGGCAGAGTAAGGACCCAAGCTCCTTCTTTAGGGTCTACAGTCATCTGGTTCTCTTTTCACCCATCTCTATTCCATGATACTCTGACCCCTTTCCAGGTTCGATGATGTTTTCTTCCTGGAGATTTTTAGAGCTGTGAACATTTATTCCTACAAAGGGCAAGGCAAGATTTCTCCAGAGTCAAGATCTACTTGTTGAAGGCTAAGATTTTTTTTTCCATCATGGAAAATAGAACATTGAGTTATCAAGTGTCAGAGTTTCCCCCTTCAGCAGAACCAGCTTTGGCCATTTGGAAGGTCTAAGCCTGGATAATAGAGTCATTGAACTTAGCTTTGTTGTGCAACCCCAATATGCCATGTAGGGTTTTAAGACCTCACAGAAATCAGAATTTTGAATTCTTCACTGGGAAGACCACACCCTGAAAGGGCTGTTGTAATAAGCATGGAATGGATCTGCCACCCACTAATTGGGTCATCTGTCAGGCTAGTGCAGATTTTTGCCTGTCATGTCACCAGCCCTTTGGAGCAGAAGGGCCGGTGACATGAGGTAACTGGAACTTGAGATTTCAAGTAGCATTCTTGAAGTAAGTGGTATTTTGGAGGCTCCATAAGTTGAAGTACATAGCTTTTATGTTTGGAAATACTAAGTTTAAATTCAAATGCACACTGAAGAATACAGAGAAAGAAAGTAAAATCAAGGCCTTGTCAACAGGGATGAAAGCAATCGCCAGTTCTTAAGTTAAGATTAAATTTGAAGGGGCTGGAGAAATGGCTCAGCATTTAAAAAACTGGCTGCTCTTCCAGAGGACCTGAGTTCAATTCCCAGCACCTACATGGTAGCTCACAACTGTCTGTAACTCCAGTTCTGGAGGATCCAACACTCTCACAAAGATATACATACAGGAAAACCACCAATGCACTTAAATAAAATTTAAAAAACGAGATTGTACTTAGACGGAGGAAGATGGCTCTGTGGGTAAAGACCTGAGCTAAGGTCTCCAGCACCCAGGTTTTGTGTTGTGTTGTGTTGTGTTTTTAAGGATGTGAAGGTGCAGACCTGCATTGGGGGAACTGAGACAGGTGGGTTCCTGGGCCTTTCTGGCCAGCCAGTTTACCCAAAAACAGTGTGTTCTGGGGGCAGCGAGAGACCTTGCTTTTAAAAAATGGTGGGGATCATTGAGGGAGATAGATTGCTATCTACCTCTGGCCCGGACATGCACCTGAACAGGTAAATAAATCTGCACACATTTGAACATGTGCATCCATTACAAACACATGTATGTGCACACAGGAATAAATGAGAAGTGTAAAGGGAAAATATTAAATTTGTCTTGTACAGAAAGAAATTGCAAATAGTAAAAGAAATTATATAGATTGTAGGAATAACAGATGGAAAGCAAGAAGAATGACTTATTTCTTTCTAGTGATCATCCTGATGTGGACTTTTTTAAATGGTGTTTCCCCAGTACCAGGGGTTGAACACAGACTTGATGCAAGGCAAGCAATCTCACTGAGCAATAACTCCAGGCCTCCAATACAGTTTTCCAAGGTTAGTGCAGCCAATTTGTCTTACAGTGATCTTGATGAATATTTTAGCTGGGGTCAATCCTATCTGTGCTGATGAGCAAGCCTGAAAATTTTAATGTCTTAACAAAACAAAAAATTATTGTCCCACCCAAATATGAGTCCAATATGAGGGTTCTTCCCTAGTGGATGCCTTTCCTCATGAAGTTCTATAATAACTGTTAAATAAATCATCCAAAGAGGTGCATTCAGGGTCTAAGAGACCTGGATTAGAATTCCACTAACTCTCAAGTCTTGAGCCCTCTGCATGTGGCTGGATGTGGAAGACTGTGGGGAAAGGAGTGTTGAGCACCTGGCTCCACATCCCCAAGTGGAACCTATCACTTCTGAGTCAGTTCCAGCGCCTGAGAATCCTGAAGAAGAACAAGTAGCTTCAGGGGCCCAGAGACCTTGTAGCTCAGTGATGAGTTGCCATCAAAATTTGCTCCATGATCTAGCTGCTTTGCAGCCAGAAGTCTGAAGAACCACTGAGCTACCGTCTGAGCTCAAGTCATGACCGCTCCCCCCCACCATAGTTAGTGAATCTCCTTGGGCAGTTAGTCTGAGGAAGGAAAGACCAACACCTGTGTGCCTTAGCTTGCGTTTGTGAATAGGTGATCATAAGAGTACTTGCTTCATACAGTTTCAGGAAATGAAGAGTGGGGTGCCAAGAGGGGTGCCTGGCTTACAGTATAGGCTCAATAATAGATCGCAGCAGCAAAGAGTCCATGGAGAAGGAACAGAAAAGAAATGGCTCCTCAAAATGGAGTTTTACCAAAGCAGAAGCCTCTGCTTTTTTCTTATTGCTCTGAACTTGGTCACATAACAACACATAGCTGCAAAGGAAGCTGTGAATGTACTCTTGATTTTTTTTTTTCTAGGCAAGATGTTTGTCTATAAACCAGAACTTCCTTCACCTCTCATGGGAAAATAAAACAGATATCTGGCCTAACCAATGATTGTTAGCACAGGCACCGTCTAGACCGGACCCCTTCCCACAGCTGCTGAGTTCCTGATTAGTGGGCAACACCTTCTAGTTTAAAGGACAGGACTGGCACTTGAGACATTTATCACCCCATCATCACTGTGCTTATGTCATCAGGGAACACCAATACGAGTACCCTAGAAACCACAGTGCTGGGTACTGCTCTCACATGGTTTGGATGCCTCATTTCCAAATATATGTCGTCTGTCAGGAACTGTGCAGGGATATGAACCACCACCAGACTAAAGATAATGTTCCTATCATGAGCCTTACTCCCCAAGTCCTTCCAAAGCATTGGGCAGGAAGTCTGTCTTCACCCACCCCTCAGTTACTTCCTCTTCTCTCCCTTGTTCCCATGATGGCACCTGGCTTCTATATTGCTTCCCTGGACTCCATTCCCACCTAACTGTCTGCCCAGGCACCACCCAGGCCTTGCCTTCCCCTTAAGACTTAATGTTATGATTGATTTTTGTCTTTGTAACTCAGCTCATATATTGACATCATAGTGCTAGTGCCTACCAGCGCAATGTTCTTTCACAATTGGGGTCACTACAGATACTCACAGGAGGTCACACTGGGTGGTTCCCATTGCAGTATGACTGATGTCGTATAAAGGAAATGTGGAGCCTGAGGAGATTGTTAAAGGTAAAGTGTTAGTTCTGCAAACAAGAGGACCAAGTCTGGATTCTCAGCATCTACATAAAAGCCAGGTGTGGCAGCATGGGTCTGCAACCTCCAGTACTGGTAAAGACTAGCAGATCCCAGGGCTTTCAAGCCATCTAATCTAGCTGAAATGGAGAGTAAGATCAGTGAGAGACCATATCTGAAAAAGTAAGGTTGGTGAAAACATCCAACACCAAACTTTGACATCTGTATGAGCACCAATGCACATGTACATATATACACATGCATATGTGAGCACACATGAACAAGTACACTCTCCAGGAGAGAGAGAGAGAGAGAGAGAAAGAGAGAAAGAGAGAGAGAGAGAGAGAGAGAGAGAGAGAGAGAGAGAGAGAGGAATGTGGACCCTGAAACACAAACTCTGAGATGTGACCAACATGACCAATGTTTAATCTCAGGAGGGACTGGAGAGATGGCTCAACAGTTAAAAGCACTGGCTGCTCTCCCAGAGGACCCCAGTTCAATTCCCAGCACCCACATGGCAGCTCACATTTGTCTGTAACTCCATAACTCCATTTCCAAGGTATCCAACACCCTTACACAGACATGCATGCAGGCAAAGCACAAATGCACATAAAATAAAAATAAACAACAACAAAACAACTCAGGCTTCAGAACAGCAGGACAATGAACATCTGTTGTGTAAAGCGCAACCTGCAGCCTTTTGCTGCAACAGCCTCAGGACACAAATAAACCTTGTCTGGTCTCAGCTCACCAGAGAAAAACTTGGTACTAGTTGACCAGGCTGGGATTTTCTCAGTTGGTCCCAGCCAATATCCTCATATTGACATTTCTTCTTCCCATTTCATTCTACTATGGTATCTGTCTACCACCTCATGCCTCCAAGGGCTTCTTTTCCCTAAAGATTCAAAGCACTGCTGCTGACACACTTGAGGTGGGCCACCACACTCAAGGACCACACCTCCATTTAACACTCCCCCTCACACAAAACTGGACAAGCAATATTTCAGTGGAAGCCAGAGACTCTCACCTCTTCCTGGGGCTTTATTTGTGCTGCAGAATGGACTCTCTGCATGATCTGAGGAATACTGACAATCAATGATTAGATTGCTTTTCTTGGAGGAAGGACTTGTCTAGAACCAAAGCAGAGATGGGTTCTCAGCAGACCTTCTCAGAACTTCCAAGGTATCTGAAATGCAAGAAGTCTCAGATCTTTTCTCAACATGGTTTCTCTAGCAATAGAAATTCGATGGCTAATTTTGATTATCAACTTGTAAAGAGCATAAAATGGAAGTCCTTTTGGGGCAAGTACAGGCTAGCCTGAGTGGCATAATGTGTGAAGACATAAGATAGATCTTCAGAGGAGAGCAAAAGATAAGCAGGAGGTCACCCTCCTAGCACTCCACCCAAGCCACTCTGGCTATCAGGAGTTACAGAGTGAAAGGCCGGGTGAGTGAGACAGATAGATAAGTGAGGAGGATTACCTCACTCGGTTGCTAGGATGACTCAACCTGACCACCGAATTAGCATATTAAGGGAGAGCCGACCCGAAGCCTGCTGAGTTTGACCCCAGCCTCGTGGCTGAAGCAGAAAGGACTCCAGCCAGCCCTCAGAGACTAACACCTGAGGAGGCTTTGCAGTCAAACTCCCTCCAACCCTGGTCGACTCCTGGGACGACGCTGAAGGACCGGATTCCATATCCTAGGCACAGGGATAACAAAGTCCGAGCGAATTGCCGCCCGAACCAGCGACCGAGGCCTGACTACTCCCACCCCGTGGGCATTGACAGAAAGCGTGGAACATGAGTGGCGAAAAAAAGGTCGTATGATTATATTAATGTATGATTATATTAATGTGTGATTATATTGATGTGTGATTAATGTGTTTGATGTGGATTGTGTATTCTGAATAAGCATCAGTAAAAGGTTATTTAACCGCCATTGAGTGTCTGGGCTTTCTGTCCAATTCGTCTCCAGCTGACCACTGGGGAAGTGCCCGGGATTTTGCTCGTGACACAACTGGATTTAGAATCACCTAGGAGACACACCTCCGGATGTGCTTATAAGGCTTATTTCCTCTCTCTCTCTCTCTCTCTCTCTCTCTCTCTCTCTCTCTCTCTCTCCCTCCCTCCCTCCCCCCCTCTCCCTGTGTACTGGAAAGTGTACTTGTTCATGAGTGCACACATATGCATGTGCATATATGTACATGTACATTGATGCTCATATAGATGTCAAAGTTTGATGTTGGATGCTTTCACCAACCTTACTTTTTCCAGAGAGAATTAACTGACCAAGGAAGGTCTGAATGTGGGTGTCCACCCTGATTATGGATTATGATTATGAACAGAGCCCCCACACTCCTTCTGTCAGCCAGGGCCACCCTCACTGGACCACTTCCTTGCTTTGATGAACTGTACCCTCAAACTGTGAGCTGAAATAATCCATTTTCCTTTAAGTTGTTTCTTGTCGGGTGTTGGGCCACATCGATGAGAAAGGTAGTGATTACAGCAAATAAGTGAGTTTCACGTGGCAGAAACCCAGGAAACAGAATGGAAAGGCACATCCCGTAAGTCTGACCATATCTGGAAGAGCAGTTCATTGAAAAAACGCCCTGAGCAACTTGAGCTGTGCCCCAGACTGCGTGCAGCTGCGTTATCAAAGATTTACTTCCTGAAATATCCCAAGAATTCTGAGTTCACAACACATGGTCATTGAAAGATACAGCATAGAGGAAGAAAACCCTTCAGATGGAAAGGCATGGGAGAGGAGAGGAGGAAAGGCCACTGAGGGTACTGAGGAAAATGAGACAAGGACCACAAGTTGATGGAGTCGCAGAGGTTAGTACTGGGGCAGAAAGAGTCTCCACCCCTGGCTGTGAAGTAAACACTCTCTGGTTAAATGAGCATCGGGACTGCAGCTTTGAACTGGAAGACAAGTCCTAGATAAATAATCCAGGAGAGGACTTCCAGAGACAGCCACCAAATGCTCACGTGCTGCTGAGAGTGTGGGACAAAGGAGACACTTTGGGCCACTGACATTCTCTCTCACCTCCAGTGTTTAGTGGAAGCAGAAGGCAGAAACAACACCATGGGCTCACCCAAGATCTCCCTTGGGAACAAGAAGCAGGCCACAGGCTTTTTTCTGAGTAGCTCTACTTCCCAGAGAAGTTTCCACCTTAGGCTGGGAGTCGTGTCCCCTGGGTGTGCTCCAGGCTGAGCTCCCAGATCCCTATTGACTTCTTTCTGCAGGTCCAAAGTTTATGGTAACATGTGCACTCTGGTGCCTGGCAGCCATGCTGGCTGTTCAGATTGTTCCCATGAAAAGATGCTTTCCTTGGTCTGTAGCCTCACCTCCAGGGAAACAGAAGAGGTAAGAAGCAAAAAGCAGGAACATCCAGCCTGCATGGCATCCGCGTCTTATTTTGTTTTTATGTTTTTAATTTTCAGATGAATAATTCAGTGGCTATGCCAAGGTTGAAATATTTTTCTGTTTTCAGTGAGATGTGAGAAAAGGAAATACATTTTAATGAAATGTTTTGGTTTACTTTATCTGAGGCTTCCAGTGTAGTGGGATTCCCATGCCCTAAACCAATGTCAGTCCTGTAGCTTTTTGCCTAAAAAAAATAAAGACAGAAAACCAGATGGCCACCCTGCTCAGCCTCTACACCCTCTCCAATGATTGCCTGGATGGACAGAGATACCTGTGGACATGGGGCTGGTAGACTACTGAAGCTGTGAGACTGTCTGTGATGTTCTCACAGGCACAGATGCAGACACACAGGTCTCTATCTATGACTGGGAAGTACCTGCCTCAGATTACTGGGGCCTGGCCATCCCTGTCTGGTCAGGCTGTTCTGAAGCTGGCACTTAGCCAAGTATTTTTTAGCAGAACAGAAAGAATGCAAACACGTCTCAAAATTCTATAAACAAGAGTTAAGGGAAACAGAGAAAGGTGGCAGGATCTCCAAGGGGAAGATGGAGCTGTCTGTCAGTCAGGTGGAGGTGACATCACAGGAATCTGCGAATATGCCAGAACATGAGCTAATTCATAGCTTCAGGCTCAGGACATGTTTTCAAGCAAAGTGTTGTGAACAAAGGCAGAAGCTGACAACAGACCATGTGGATTCTCTTAAATAGGATTGTTGATGGGTTTTCTCCAGAGTCAAGAAGCCACCTGCCCCGAGTGAGTTGGCATCCATAGATCACGTAAAGGAATGGTTTGATGAGCCCTTCCCTGGAGTCAGCATGAAGGTGGTTTCGGGAGGTGAAGAGCGGAGGATAACCAGCCCCTGCCTGCCAGGGCTTATGAAAATGGGCTTGCCAAGATAGAGCCTACGCACATGAAACCAAAAACCTGAGGAGAGCCGTCATCAAGTATTTCTTTCTTGGGCTCTCAGTAACCATCCTGTTCATGGTCACCTTGTCTAGAGATCCTAGTAAATATCTGAAAAAGACAAAGAAGGGCATCTCTTGAAATAACTTGACTATAAATGATTTATGTGGCCACAGGAAGCTGGTAGTGAGTCTCCTCCACGTGTTTGGCCATTTAAGGTCTTCAAAGCACTTTCTGTGTTACATACATTCTCCTCATTGCTGTGAAGGGGAAGGTCAGTGATGGCTCAGAGAGGACATTGGAACTTCCCAGCCCTGTAAGAAGAAAGATATCAGGCAGAACACAGATGATGTTGATGATCTGAGGTAGAAACCAAAGCGCAGCTGGACGCGTGCATTTCTGGTTCTCTTTCCTAAGCCTGACTCCCTCCAGGAAAACATAGAGGTTACACTGGCATCCTTCCCCCATGTGGCTAACTGAAGAATGGATGCTATCATTCAGCTCACAGTTTCTTCTCTTCCCTGGACCCCAACTCCTACATCTCTGCCCTAGGCTAGTCTCTCTCCCTTACTCCAAGTGCTATTAGTTGTCAATTATGCTTAATCACCCTGTACTTGTAATGACAAAGCAGGGGCCCCTGTTCTCCCTCAGGACTGAGAGGAAGATAGAGGGACCTTCAATAGCTCAGCAGGAACTAGTCTGTCTTTACAGGAGTACAGGAATATGGTAACTGGTGGGAAAGACCTGGGAAAGTTGGTATAGATCTATCTGGCTCTAGAACTCATTTGGCTGTGGAAAGGGGGTGAAGAATGAAGAAATAGCTCCACACTGTGGAGAGCAGCAATGAAGAAGCGAGCAGGTCAAGGAAGAGGCGCTCTGTGTTCTTGACATTAGGCAAGCTGTAATATTTATCTGGGCAAAGCAAGACCAGGCAGGAAAGCAGGATGGGAGGTTCAGGGAGATGGTTCAGCCAATTCTTCCTACAAAACATATTTCACAGCTTAATACTTACCATAGCAAGGAAGCAGCTAACTGTTCTGATCCACTTTCTGCTGCTATAACAAAATCTTGGAGATGTGTAAGGAAAATGCTTGTTTTGGCTGTTTGTGCTGGGGAGAGCCAAGAAGTAAAGGAAGTGGTGTGGTGGTTTGAATGGGGATAGCTCTCAGGCTCACATGCTTGAATTCTTGGTCTGCAGCTGCTGGAACTGTTTGGGAAGGATTAGAGGGAATGGCCTTGTTGGAGGAGGTGTGGCACTGGTTCCAGAAGCCCACACTATTCTCTCTGCTTCGTGGCTGTGTCTCAACATGTAAAGCTCCCAGCTATTGCTCTGGTGCCTGCCTGCCTGCCTGCTGCCATGCTCCTCGGCACAATGGGCCTGGAATAACCATCTATTGTAATCTCAAGATAAACTCTTCTTTCTATCTGTTGCCTTGGTCACAGTGATTGGAAGATAACTAAGATGCACAGTGTGGGGCTCACATTAGCTCCATTTCTAGTGGAAGCACATGAAAAAGAGCACGACTTTGCTGCTCTGCTGGTGACTAAGTCACTTCCAAGTGACAATGAATGCTGCTAAAATAATGAGTAAACATCAATAATTTTGAGTTAATTCTCATTTGCAAATATATATGAAAATGGGCTCCAGGGGCATCAGAATTTGTTAAATTTAAAAAGATTAATTTTTTTTTTTTTTACTTTGTGAACACAGGTGGAGAACAGAGGATAACTTGTGGAACTGGGTTCTCTCCTTCCACCACGTGGGTCCTGGGGATCAAACTCAGGTGGTCAGGCTCGGCAGCAGGCACCTTTAGGCACCGAGCCCTCTCAATGATCCAGTCCTACACTGGAATTTAAACGTAAACCCAGGCCTGGGAACAAAGGAACTGAGGCAGGAGGATACTAAGTTATAAGTCTGCAAGTTACAGACTAAGTTCAAGATCAGTCAGGCCAACTTAGTGAGACCTTATCTCAAAATAAAAAGTAAAAAGAGGGCTAGATGGTGCAATTGAATATTACAACACTAGTCTCTAATACCACTGAGGAATAAGATAAGTGTGAAAATAAAATTTCAAAAGTATAAGGCAACATGGGCACATTTCTTTAGAGTCTTGGGGCTTGCCTATGATTTAATGATCTGGAGCCATAAAAAAATAATCAGTGTGGTTATACCAAAAAGCTTAGCTGCGGGGTGGTGATGCACACCTTTTATCTCAGAACTCAGGACACAGAAGCAGGCAGATTTCTGAAGTTGAGGCCAGCCTGATCTACAGAACCAGTTCCAGAATAGCTGGGGCTGCACAGAGAAACCCTGTATAAAAACAAAACAAAACATAAAAACCCAAAAGCTCCTAAAGAGAAAATAATACAATAGTAAAGTCAACGAACAAATAAGAAAAGAATTTGCAATTAATTCTTCCATAATAAATAAAGAGATCTTGCAAATTGAGTCTATGAAAAAACAAACAACCAGACAAAAGAAATCAAAGGATTGGAACAGCAACTTTACAAGAAAAACCATGAATAGATCTTAAATTGGCCAAGGCTATTTAATGAAGAGGATGCAGATTCAACTACCTGGACATATTCTTTTCACCTAGCAAAAAGGTATAAAAAGACACTGTCCTGTGGAGTCAGAGGGTAGACAGCTGGAGGAAATACAAAATGTTTCAACTCTCACAGAGGGCATGCTCAGGCATCGTGGTGGTTTGGATAGGAATGGTCCCCTAGACTCAAGTGTTTGAATGCTTGGCACATAGAGTGTGTCACTATTAGGAGTTGTGGCCTTGTGGGAGTGGGTAGGGCCTTGTTAGAGGAAGTGTGTCACCGTAAAGGCTTTGAGGGCTTTGAGGACATATGTTCAAGCTATGCCCATGTGGCACACAGTCTCCTTCTGCTGCCTGCAGATCAAGAGGTAGAAAGAATCCCTAGCTTCTTCTCCAGCACCATGTCTGCCTGTGCATTGCCATGCTTCCTGTCATGATGATAGTGGACTAAATCACTGAAACTATAAGTCAGTCCCAATTAAATGTTTTCCTTCCTTTGTAAGAGTTGCCGTGGTCATGGTGTTTCTTTACAGCAATAAAGCCCCATCTAAGACAAGCATCCCTCAAATGTAACAGCATCACAAACTCACTACCTTTGTCCAGCATTTCCAGCTCTGGAATTCTAACTACTGCTGTTCAAGGATGGAAATCTGGTGACCAAGACTCATTATTATATGATTACTGGAATAGGAAAATATGAAATGCAGATGAGTCTTGAATAAATCACACACCACTGCATGACTTAAGGAAAAATGACCTGGAGTCTCTTGTATACCCTAGCTGAGAAGTTTCTCCACAGTGCAGGAAGTGGGGGAAAGCCAGTTTTAGAACTATGCTGTCTTTTCTTCCAGGAGAGTATATTAATATGACATCCTCACATTGGCATACATTTGCATAAACAGCACTGCCTAGATACATAGAAAATTAATCTATAGATACATGAGATGGGACAGAGTGGCCAAAAATGGGACAAGGACAGACACTGGGTCTGGGTGCAGCTCCCCTGAGATGGGTCCCAAGTTTTTTTTTAAATTATTCCTGGAAAACTAAGAAATCAAGTAAATTTCAAGTAAAAAGTAAAAAAGAAAAAAAAAAAAACAAGAATAGGGAAAAGCTAATAGGAAGAAATTCAAACAAAACTTCTCTGAAACGTCATTTACCCTGGACAAAGTTCCATCCTAAACCAAGTTCCCAAGTCTGGAACTGCTGTTTGAAGTTATGAATGATTTCAGTTGTTTGTTCCATATATAAATTCAAATCTGAACTGGAGGGATGGCTCAGTGGACAGAGTGCTTCTTGCATAAGAGGAAGGATTGGAATTTGGTCCCCAGTGTTCATGTAAAAAACTAGAGCTGGGGAAGCAGGCACAGACAGGTCCTCAGCACTTTGCAGGCCTGTCAGCCTAGTCCAATAAAGATGAAGGTCCCCGAGGAGGATCACCCAAGGTTGTCTCACTGGCTTCCATACTCACATACACACATATGCCCACATATACACAGATAGAGCAGTAATTAGACATCATAGAGCAATAATGCCACATCATATCCATGGGAGCACACATATATGCCTTCCATATTTCTAACATATTATTATAAATATTCTTTTTAAAATGTAACGTGTTATGATGTTTCAAAAAGAGGTGAAGGATCTCTGTACTTGTTTTCTCTGTTCCCTCAGTGAGCACTGTATGGAAGGGTCTGTGGAACCCACTAGTCCCCAGGAAAAGCACCTTTTGTAGGCTCTATGGCTTTGATGGCACACTGTGCTTCACATCATATCAATTTATGCTCAAGCCAAGCAGACCCTGCTAATTTCTTGCCCATGATCCCCATCTGCCAGGTGCCAACCAGGACCTTGTCAGTGAGAAATTGTCTTCCCCTCTCATCTGGCTACATCTTTTGCCTCATGCTTCACTCAGCTCAACACAGAGAACTTCACACAAAGCTCTGCAGCAGCTATGGCCCAAAGCTGCCAAGAGAAACTAGGTGAGGCCATCAATCTCAGACATAGGGTTTCTTTTGGGTTGATGGAAATGTTCTGAAATTCAATAATGATGATGGTTACACAATTTGAAAATACTAAATAAAGCCCACTGAAGTTTAAAAGGCAAGCTTTTTTAATGCCTTCTTCCAGGAAATCTTCCTTGACACACATGTTCATCGATTATGTCAGGAGACCCTCATAGCCATCTAATCAGATGCCACTGTTCTCAGGAATAACTGAGAGCCAGGTTGTGGGGGGCCTGCCTGCTCTTTGTGGGGGCTGCCTGCTCTGCAGAGAATTCTAAAGCAGCTGAAAGCTGCCTCCACGTCCATTGCCATGTCCTAAAAGTTCTCAGTAATGTTATTGATAGAATATATTTCCTAGGCAGAGAAGATGTTACAGGTTAATAAAATAATGATCGATTTCTCAATTTATACCTTTTCAATTATATGATGGTAGAAAAGCCATGCACATGCATTAGAACTGGGCTTAGAATTTGGAGTCTTGTTTTCTCTTCTGGATGCTGAATAGCAGCGGTGCTCTGCTGTGATGCTAAACTGTGGTATCTGGTAGGCTGGGTGAAAGACACAACCAACCATCCAGCTGTTACCTCACTGTAAACTGGGGTGCATCCATATACATAAGCATCAAATTTCAAAGTGGTATCACTAATCCTTTAACAAAACAATGCTATTCTATGTCGAAGTTAGTTCAAACAAATCCCAGTTCCCTCTGGTCCCATGAGCCCCTTCTGCTGTGGGGTTCTGTCTGAGGAGGTTTCCAGTGCTCCATGCTACCAGCATCATCTGCTTTTTAAAATGTTCACCCAAAGCAAACATCAATAGTAATCTGGGTAGTGAGAAGAAAACTCGAGTGTCCCCATTCTATGTAATCACGTGATTTTTCATTTGTGTATTGAACTTTAAACCTGGAGGCAGTAAGAGGTAGAAGGTTTCCTGTGGTGGGAACAGGATTTAGTTCATACATGAAATATGTTACTGATGTTTTTCTCTAAGTTGTTCTACTTACCAAGAAAGATGCCAGAGTCAGATGAGGTGAAAACCTGATAGATCAGAGAAACTGAGAAGCAACTAGCTGACCTTCCTTTTTGAAAGAGTATCTTTCCATTTGTCCCAAACCAAAATGGACCTTGGATCTCTAAGTCCCTCCCTACTCCTTCCTGTGTGTCTGTCTATCCATCTTTCTGGGTCCTCCATACTCTCTATGACTAATGCATGTCACCCAGTCAGTTGCTGGCTCTACCCTCGGTCCAAGGCTAACTTTATTAACACAATCTAGGTGTTTCACGGGACAATCAAATATCTCACATGTTACTAACTTTGACAATGAAGGGAAATTATTTTAAATCCAAAACAAAACAAGTCACTATAATAATGCTACATGCCTAGATTGTATCTGTTATAGATTATTATTTTATTAAAATTCATTTAGTTAATGAACAACTATTTATATTGAGACTGTATTATTAAGACTGTAATTTTTAAAAAATTAATACTTAATATTCACTACATATAAAAATGATAAGAGTAATTGGCATTCCCCTTCTTTTTCACAGTTATACTTGTTTACTTATTTCTGGCAAAAGGAAATAAATATTCTATTCAATAAAATTTTCAGTTAGCATTTCTTTTCTGGCTATTTTTTGTTAGTAATTTCATTTTATAATTATTGCCACACCATCTCAATCATATAGAGAAAAGACTATCTTCTAACACTCTTCTCTATTCTACTAAACTAAATATTAATTATTAAAATATTAAAAATTAGTATTTATGATAAATATATTAGTGTGTTGCTTGTATGCTTCTACATATTGAGTATACATATATTTATATATTGAACAATATTCATGTTAATTTTAAAAGGTCAAGAAAATAGTTCTTAATGCATGCTTTTGATAAATTGCTAAATCTGATAAACTGTCCTGGTGACTTAGTTGGCATGAAACTGCTTTTGCCCTATAGAATGGACAGTATGAAAAAGCTGAGGTAGAGAATATGTAGACTCATTTATCAGTGGTCAGAACATCAGTGAGAGGCACTGTGCTCAGGACCAGGCCCTCCTGACCTTCCTGACTACTGTGCTGGATGTCTTCCTCACATTTCTCCCATGATAACTACAATTACCCACAAGATGCCTCTGCCTTTCCTTCACTGCAAATGCTGCTGGTGTAAAAGGCAGCACCTGAGAGGGCCAGAAACTCTGGTCTGCACTCCTGTGAGTCCAACTGCCTTATCAGCCACCTCACATGTCCCCAGGACATGCTTCTTGTGAAGTGTATCGGCTACACTTTGGTTCCATGTCTTAGGTCAGAGTCTCAGCTAAGCCACATCCATTTCTGAGTCAGGCCCTTTGAGCTGTTCTTTTCTGGGCTTTCTGTGTCTCTGACTCTTGAGATAACTCTTCCTCTTCCTCCAGTTACCTTGTCAAGGAGGCTCACTTCAGTCAGGGATGGTACCTCACACCTGTAATCCCAGCATTTAGGAGGCAGAAGCAAGGGGTTTGCTGTTAGTTTGAGCCAGCCTGAACTACATAGTGATTTCTAGGTCAGCTTGGATTACTAAATGGGGCTGTCTCAAGCCCCACCCACAAGCAAACAAGCAACCAAACAGCTTACTCTAACAATCAAATGTAAAATGACCCTCCCAGTCACTATCCAACTACTAAGCATTACCCTATTCATTTATTTTATAACCTTCATTAGCAGTATGTTGCTCGCTATCCATTTGTCTATATTTTTTCTCACTTTCTAGCTCTGATATCAGACCAATGCTTAGCATACAATTGACTCCTAACAAGCGCTCATTAAAACATTGAAAAGCAAACCCATGAAAGGATTAGTAATGCACTGTGCAAAACTGAGCCACCCTGCATTCAAAGGGTGTGGTAAGAGGCAGGGCACCCAACTGGTGAGCCCTGAACTGCCAGGGACAGGGTCAGGCTCCACCCTACCATTAGTGCTGGGCAACAGGCTAGCACAAGTGTTTCATAGGTGGTTTTTCCTCAGCCTTTTCCCTTGACCCACAGGGGTAATGCAGGGACCAGTCCTTAAGGAAGGAAAGCGGGAGCAGCACACTGCTGTCACAGGCCTGGCCTATACATCTCCACCCCCACTGTTCTGTGGAGACTGGAGCCCTAACAGTGAGCAGAGGTTAGCGTACAGCAGAGTCCAGTGACCAAGCCTCCATGGGTTCCCATATCTCCAGTTTAAGAGAAGCAGGCAGAAGAAATAAAGGCACCCTGACCTCCACTGTATAAGATTTTTCTCCTTCTCCTCCCAAATCATTAACAAAGACTGACACTGTAGTATTTATCAGAAACTCCAAAGTGGTGATACAGAATAATTATCTCAGCATGCAATCAGCTCAGCGATCTTCTTCAAAGCAATCTGTGGCAAGGATATGCATTTTTTAAATAGATTAGATTTTCAAGAGCTTTGCCTCCCAAGCTTGGTCAGAAGATATTTACAACTCACCTGGTGAGACTGTGCCTGTCTCCAAGTTGGATTTCTCTCTCATGAGGTCTTAATTGAATCAAACAAAGCCATTTTGGGATTGTCCCAACAGAAAACCTTTTTATCTCTTGCTGAATGTGTCTTAACAAGCCCCTAAAGTAAATAAGGCCAGTATTCCACTCACTGGGGCCCCAATCTGTCCCCCTCCCAGCCTGCTACCCTTCATCTGTTTGTTTAGTCCTGAGGAAATCGTTTGTGGAGTTAACTGTTGCCAAGGAAAGCAACAAGTTGTCTGGTGGATGGTTGTTTGTTTTAATTGTTAAAGAAAGACATTGTTATTCCCTTACCCTACCTCTCAACTCCTTTCTATATGTGCACTGAGGAGGGAACCAAGGATGTTGAGCATGCTAGGCAAGGGCTCTACCACATTCAGTGTTCCTGTCAGCATCCGTAGTCCATGTCCGGTGTGCACCCCGCCCCCAGGCTATTACTATGTGATTCTGTCTGACCTGGAACTCACAAAGATCCCCCTGCCTCTGCTTTCTGCATGCTGGGATTAAAGGCATTTGCCCCTTTTTTCTATTAATAAATGAGTTGCCTACAGGCCAGAGTATGCTTCCAATACTCTGGATCACCCCATACAGTCAGGAGTATACTGTATACGTGGTTGATTTTCTCTGGGTCCAATCTATAATTTTTGTGCATTCAAATGTGCATGTGGAGACCAGGGGCTAAAGTCACTCTCCCCCTTATTTGTGGAGGTGGAGGCTTTTTCATTGAATCTGGGGGGTCATTGATTTGGCTGGACTGGCTAGCCAGAGACCCTCATGGGTCTTCCTGTCTCCACCTACCCAGTGCTGGGATTACAGCTACACCCCACTTTTGTATGGGTGCTGGAGATGGAACTCAGACCCAAGCAGTTTGCTAACGACCATCTTCCAAGTCCTTGGGTCTAGAATTTAAAACTCTGTTCTCTATTAACTAATGGCAGGGAAAAGAGAATGTCTCTACAAAGTCTTTACAAAGATTTACAGGGCTCATCTCCGTAGCCAACATACCTGACTCTCCTATACCTGTACTCCTGGGGACTTAGCTTTCTCCAGGCCTCACACAGACTGAGCAGTGTTCTACCACTGAGCTATATTTCCAGTCCAGCCCCTGCTTTACTAACACTCGGGGTCAGAGAGATGGGGCCTGAGACCAACAAACCAGATATTTCAGACCCTAGAGCAACTCCACCCTGGGATGGCGTTACGCAGCTTCCCAAAACAGTCCAAACATCTGGAACATGGCTTGAGTGGGCTTTTTATTTGCGACTCTCCTGTTTCCAGCATAGAAAATTCTAAGGTTTTATCTTTAACACCTTGGCAGTGGGTTTTCTTAACTCCAGCTACGCTCCGATTTGACCCCAAATCAGCAGCGCCCAGAGCTCACCATCTATCATCCGCCAGGCTGCCTTTTCCTCCTCTTGCTCAGCTTAGCAATCAGATGTCACTGGGGGTGACCCTGAGATGATTAACAGCGCTACCCAGACCTACCATAACCACGCCCCAGCCAATTCAGTCATCTGACCTGTCACGTGACCCGGCGCCCCTCCCTCTGCCTATCCTAGTGTTACTTACTGGTCTTCTGCGAAGTTACACAGAGAAGCCACGTGAACGTGAACATTCTGATCCTACTCTTCACTCTCAGCTCCCCACCCAAGGCCAGACACTTTGCCACACCTCCCACCCCACTCCCCACCCCCTACACCCCCATCCCGCAACATAAGGACCTAGGAAGTTTCTCCCACAAGAATTCACCCGGGAGCTGGAAATCCAGCAAAAGGCGTTTTCCATCTCAATTAGTACTGTGTTCTGCAGCGGACAGGGGGTGGGGTGTCCTAAATTATATATTCCACATTCAATTTCAGCACTGCAGGACATTTGCAAACAGATGGGGTGTAAGACCCAGAGGTTCCAGCTCCCCTCATCTTTCCCTGGCCTTGGCCTACCCAAGTCCACCAAAGAGTCTGGTTCTCTCCAGTCCTCCTGGCACCCTGAAGCACGAGGCCACCTAAAAGTGGCATTCTATTATTAAACTAAGGTGTTTCTGCCACAACCTTGGTTCCCAGGAGGCATTTAGGAATGCTTGGTTCACAGTTGTCTCAAGGGCGGGATCAGAGATCGGCATCCCTAAGTTTTTCTGCATGCAAACAGAACGGCTGGGTGGAGGGAGATGCTCAAACTCTGAAAGCCAGGTCCATGCTCAGGGGCGTTGAAATGGGCCCCAGGAACAGTATTTCTACAAGCTACCAAGCCATGATGCTGATGTTGAATTTTGTTGTTCATTTCTCTTTGAGACAAAGTCTCACTCTAGCACAGGCTGGCCTCAGACTTACAGCAATCCCCCTGCCTCAGTTATTTGGATGCTGAGAGTACAGGCCTGTACTACCATCCCAGACTCTACTATTTTTCTTTATTAAACAAACAAACAAACAAGTTTGTTAAGCCAGGCATAGTGACACAGCCCTGTAAACTCAGCATTTGGAAAGCAGAGGCAGGAGGATCCCTGTGGGTTTAAGGCCAGCCTGATCTATAAATGGAGTTCCAGGACAGCCAGGGATACATAATGAGACCCTGTGTGTGGGGGGGAGGGGGGCAGAATTTGTCAGGAGTGGGGTTGTGACTCAGTTGATAGAGTTCTTACATGACATGCTCAAGGCCCTGGCTTACATCCACAGCACTTCATGACCTGGCACACATCTGTAATCCTAGCTCTCAGGAGGTAGAATCATGAGGATCAGAAATTCAAGATCCTGTTCAGCTACAAAGGCATTCCAGGACAGCCAGGAATACATGAGACCCTGTCTCAGGAAAATAAACACATAGAAATAAATGTTTACCAACCAACATAATAGCATAATCAAGAAGTCTGAAGGCCAACCTCCTCTCAAGGAGTATCTGGCTTGTCAGAGGCACAGGATGACAAACATAAACACATTTGTTATAAATGATAACATCTGTCCTTGTGTATGATGAAAGCCCTTTTCTGGAGCAGTACTGCATCTTGGGCTCACTCTGGGAACATGGAAATAGAATCTTTCATAGTAGCAGCAGGTGTCTGCCGAGACTGGCCGGGTGCCAACCTTACAGAACAGGAACAGAACAAAGGTCAGTATAGTGTGTAGGTCTGAGAGCGAAGCTGGGAGGACCAGCAGCATCCAAGCGAGCAGGCATGACCCTTAATAGGAATCAGGCTCTAGCTCTGCCACTGAAGAGCTGTGACATCGTAACTTTTCTCAGACTTCTGACCTGTGAACTGGGATCAAAGCTTGTTTTGCTACAGCGATGTGCAGATGTAGTTCAAGTCAGGTTTGCTAAGTGTCCTGGTCTAGCCAGAACTCTGGCTTTGATCATTTGTGTAGGTGGGTTCTCCTGTAGCCCAGTCTGTCCACAGCCTTTGCTACATATACATATATAGTTTGCTATATAGCCTATGATAATTTTGTTTTTCTGTTTTTCAAGACAGGGTTTCTCTATATAAAACTGACTGGCCTGGGACTCAGAGCTCTGCCTGCTTCTGCCTCTGAAATTCTTGGAATAAAGGTGTGCCACCATGGCAGGTTGATCTTCTCATCTTCCTGCCCCCAGAGTGCTAGGATGGGATTACAAGACTGTCATTTTCCCTGGTTACGTGTTATGCAAGGGATGGGACCTAAGGCTGTGATAGACAAGGACTCTATCAACTGAGCTACCTTCCCCAATCTGGACCCCTCAATTCCAAGCCTTATGTGGGGTGTCTTTCTGTGCCATTGGATAATAAAGGAACTGTCTTGGCCTATGGCAAGGAATCTGAGAAGCAGGCCAGAAATTGGAGCATAGATACAGAGAGGAAAAGGGTGGAGTCAGGGAGAGAAGCTGTGAGCTGCTGCCGAGGAGAAAGATGTAAAGGAACTCAGCTAAGCCATGGGCCACATGTCTAGACAGATTAATGGAAATGGGTGAAGATGTGAGAACTAGCTAGCAAAAAGCCTGAGCCATAGGCTGAACAGTTTGTAATTAATATAAGCTTCTGTGTGTTTCTTTGGGACTTTGGGACTGCTAGTCTGGACCTCAGAGCTAGGCAGAGCTAAGCAGCTGTGGGCAAGTCCAGACCTTGGGGCTAGTCTAGACCAGAAACTTTTTGCTACACATCCAGATGAATTTTGTTTTTCTAATGCTGGGATGGAGGCCAGGGCTTAGTGTATGCAAGGCAAACACTCTACTATTGATCTATATCAACCCTCAGGTTATTTTCTTTAATTCCAAGTATGAGGTTCTTAATATTTTAATAGGATTTGAACTATCATGATGCAAAGAAGAAAGTACTAAGACTACCATACCTATTCTTATCTGCCACACCCAAAAAAGTCCACACAGTTTTCAAGTTTTCCTTCTTAAAATTGGGTGTGTAAAGGGGTTGTCAACACGACTCAGCAAACAAGACCCTTGTGCCAAGCCTGAGCTGAATTTCATCCCAAGGTTCCAACATGGGGAAGTGAGAGAGCCGACTTGTAAAAGTTAGCCTTTCCACCTGTCTTTGCCCATACATACTCACACGTACACACATGATGACAGACAGACAGACAGACAGATAGATAGATGACAGACAGACAGACAGACAGATAGATAGATGACAGACAGACAGACAGACAGATAGATGCAAAACAGCTAAAAATAGGCTAATAAAAATTGTGCACATTTAGAAAGAGTAGGAAGGAGAAAGGGCAGGAAGAGGGATATAGGAGTAATATACACTAATGTACAGTATATACTTATATAAAAGTTCTTATGCAACATAGTACCATGTGCAATGAATATATACAATAAAAAATTTAACTGGATATGAGTGGTAGCTGATGTTTTCACATTATTTTATTTTATAAGGGCATACATGTTAAATCAAGGCCAGCCTATTTATCTCTTCTAATATTATATTCAAAATCCTTTCTAACTTTTTTTAAAAACACAGTTCCTTATCAGTAGCCATAGATACCTAACTGAGCAAGAGGGAAAAAGCCTTTCTGGCAGTGCTAAGGGTGAAAACTAGACCCTTCCACGTGTCAGGCAAGAGCTGTACTGCTGAACCTTTCTAGATCTTATAAAAGTTTTTCACTGCACTGTTGTGTAGAAAAAATTTTTTTTTCTAGAATACAGCTGATCAGGGCTGGAGAGATGGCTCATCAGTTAAGGTCTTACAGAAGACTCAAGTTTGGTTTCCAACACCCACATCAGCTGGCTCACACCTTCCTGTTGTGCCAGCTCCAGAAGGATCTGACACTTCTGGTCTCCACAAACATCTGCATGCACACAAACACACACACACACACACACACA
>PVIH01014007.1:0-19804 GCA_004025045.1 Sigmodon hispidus | reverse complement strand
CTCTTGCACACACACACACACACACACACACACTCATCTTTAATTTCAGCACTGGGTAAACAGAGGCAGGAAGAATTTCAGGAGTTTGAGGCCAGCCTAGGTTACACAGTGAGGTTCAAGAAGCCAAGGGCTACAGAGTGAGAGTCTGCCTTAAAACAAACAAACAAACACACACACACATAAGCACACACATTCAGGCACACGTATCTGTATATATTCAGGAAGCCAAGTAGGCAACTTGGTAATGCCTTTTTTTGACTAATGGTTGGTGTGAGAGTCCACTGTGGCCCTGGGCTAAGAAAACCCAGTGAACCAAGGATAGCAAGGCGGTAACTACGATTTCTGCTTCAGTTCCTGCCTCCAGGTTCCTGCCCTGTCTGTCCTTCATGAAGGACTACAAACTATAGGGTGAAATACCACCCCACCCCACTCCACCCCCACCCCACCCCCAACGCCAAGTTGCTTGTGGTTGTGGACTTTATTATAGCCATAGAACCCAAACTAACACATATCTTCTAGCTTTCCCCTGATTTCTAAGCATTTTCTCCTTCTTAGTGCAAATAGGTAAACTATGTTGTCTTCTTGGCCCCATGAACCTTAATACTGTAACAACCACGGCCCAGGAAGATTCTAGATGCTGCTTTGGAGTTTTTGTGATATTTCTCTTCTAAACTACTTCTCCACCCTCCTCCATGTCTGTTGGTTTTAAGAACTGAAGTTTTCAGTGGAACCAAGAACAGGTGTTGAGCGAACGATTATTGCCACAGGTAGCTTAGGAGCTATGATATGACTATTGATATAAACTTCAACCTGTTGGTTTGGGTGTGAGGGGGTGTTTTAAGAGGAGAAGGGAGATGGAAAAAAACATGATAAAATACAATGTATAAAATTCTCAAATAGTAAAATAAATTTTAAAAAGTTTCAACCTGGAGTATTATCCCTTTTAAGTACCTGAACAGGCCATATTCCTCCCCAAAGAGCTTCTCCTGTGCCATCTGGAGACAGGGGTCTTTGCAGTATTTTTATCTCTCCTGTTTGGAGAATCTGAGGGGGGAAAGAGATGAGGGAGAAAATGAAACGTAAAATAATTTAGTCCATTGGAAATGTGAGCAATGTTGGAGGACGGTACCAGGCCTTGACAGCCCCACATGAAATCAGATGCTGAGTTGCTAATGGCCTCCCGGGGGTTCTGTTTGTCACTGTGTATCACACCCGCAGATTTCATCTGACTTTAGATACATTAAGCATTAACCCATGCTCTTGACGTTGACGCTGAAAGTGTGCAGGAAGAACACTTCCTTCCCACATAATGGGACTGCAAGTTAGGGTCTCAGCAGACACTTCCAAATGAGATCACCTTCATGGTAAACACCGCGGTGATGTCTGTGAAGTCACTTTGGTGATGATCAAACAAGTTCAGAGCCGCCGCTTTTCACTGTGAGAAGTGCTGGCCTTTCCACACTCCCTCCCAACACGGCTCTGATTCAGCTTTTGGCTCATTTCATAATTG
Organism: Sigmodon hispidus; assembly: GCA_004025045.1. Lineage (NCBI taxonomy): Eukaryota > Metazoa > Chordata > Mammalia > Rodentia > Cricetidae > Sigmodon > Sigmodon hispidus. Next base: position 18,294 of record PVIH01014007.1, on the reverse strand, counting down.
ATCTCATTTTCAACCCCCTCCCTGACTCTTACGTTCATGTGGCCTTTAAGATCTTGAATTTCCACTCTGGGTCTTTTGGCTTGTTGTGTCAAGAAACCACAATCTGTGGTTTTAAAAGCCATCTGGGTGCACTGAGCCAGGTGTACCTAATGAGTCTGCAGGTGGGTGCCATCTGTTACCGGATGGGACTCCATTTCAAATCAATGTACTTCCTATTCTAGACATTAATTTCTTGCCTCTGTTCCCTCAAGTTTCTGTCTTGTTTTCTTGACATTCTCCTTCTTTGTCAATAACTTGTTATCATGTTCTCAGTTGATTTGACTGAGAGATTTTTACCAAGTCAATTTTCTACCATCTCATGTTCCTTGGTCTTGCAAAGGAAGCTTGTATTTCCTGTGCTGGTTATTAGTGTACATGATAAATACAAACCTGTCTGTCATTTACAGATACAAGAGGGAGCAGGATTGATAAAACTGGAGCTTGCTTATCAGGCTCTTTTTCAAAGGGCAGCACAACTGTGATGCATTTATCTAGTTAATCTTTATCAATAAAAACTCAGATACTAGGGTAAGAACCTGAGTGATCAGAGAAGCAGTGAAGGGCTGAGAGCCTCTCTAAGCCTTGCCCTACTATTTCTTGTCTCTGTCTATCCACAGTCCTCCAAAACCTCTATGGTTAATTTTGGTTAGCTAGTAGCCAGCTCCACCCTCTGATTCAAAGCAAGCTTTATTGTCAGAATTCAATTAAAATATCACACAACATGTCTGTTTTCTTTTTTAAAAATTGATTTATTTATTTTTTATTTTATGCCCATTGGTGGTTTGTTTGCATATATGCCTGTGTGAAGGTCTTGGATCCTCTAGAAGTGGATTGAGAGACAGCTGTGAGCTGCCATGTGGGTGCTAGGAATTGAACCCAGGTCCTCTGAAAGAGCAGTCAGTGCTCTTAATCACTGAGCCATCTCTCCAGCTCCCATGTCTGTTTTCTTTTGGATTAAGCTCTTGGATCATAAACACATGTTCTGGTCCAGAAAACACATTGATGAAGATAATGAAGGGAAAAACTTTTCCCACTAGAAATCAGATGATGATGGCAAAATACACATGGATTTGATATTTGATAGTGCATCACGGAAAGAAGTACCAAAAACTACGGAGCCGGCAGACAGGCATCGGACCTGCTGTTGTAGAATATTATTTTAAGCTGTTACTTTTGTTTAACTCTCTGTAGCTGCATTATGTGCCTGTCTAAAACACCCGATGGTTTAATAAAAAACTGAATGACAATTAGCAAAGCAGGAGAGGGAAATAGGCAGGGCTGGCAGGCAGAGAGGATAAACAGAAGGAGAAGCAAGAAGGAACAAGAGAAGGAGGAGGGTGCAGAGGGTCAGACATCCAGCTCTATAGCCAGCCAGCAAGTAAGGAAAAGTAAGATACACAGAAGCAGAAACAGACAAAATCCCAGAGGAAAAAGGTAGATGAGAAAGTTAGGAAAGTTAAGAAAGGCTGGTAAGAAACAAGCCAAGCTAATTATAATTAGGAAGAAGCTTCTGTGTGTGATTTATTTGGGAGCTGGGTGGTAGGCTTCACTAAAGAGTAAAAAGAGCAACAACAACAACAACCACAACCTGCCTTTGAGAGGCCAGGATGGCTTCTCAGAGTTGGTGGCTTCTCCACTGAGTGTCATAGGAAGTGAAGAGCAGGCCACAGAGGTCAAATGTCCCCAGAATTACTCTCTACATAAATCCACACATGTCTACAAGTAACGAAAAAACAGAACAGAAGCTATTTTTCCCCGTTACATAAAGTCTAGAAGTGATACAGTAGCTGCTATCTAAAGGCACTGTCCATCCTTGCACCCCTGGGTGTGGCCTCTGTCCCATGTGACCTCTTGATCCAAAATGGCCACAGAAGCTTCAGACACAGCAGCTTCATTCCAGGAAGCATAAAGATGGAAGACATGAAAGCCTTATCCTTTTATTTTTCCGTTTTCTTAAACAAGGCTTTTCTGTGTAGCCTTGGCAGGCCCAGAATTCTCTCTATAGACCAGGCTGGCCTCAAACTTGGAGATCTGTCTGCTTCTACCAGGAACTAAATGTGTGCACCACCACCCAACTTTCTTTGTTTGTCCATCTGTCTGTCTATTTGCTGTTGTCCCTTTTTTTTTTTTTTTTTTTAACAAGTTTCTCATCGGCCATGCTTTTCTCATTGTCAAAACTCATTGCATAACGGAAGCCAGAGAAGGAAGGCTGTGACTATAGTATGAACAGAGATTAGCTTCTAAAAAAAACCACAACCTACCTGTGTCAGCCATGGTGCTTACAGACAGAGAGATGTAGTAGGCACAAGGAGGGGAAGAAAATATAACTGTTGCCAGGCGCAAGAAACCTCTGCTGGTCAGCTCAGGCTTAGTGTCTGGTTTGCCAAGGCACTGAGGAGATGGGCTAGGAAAGTTGCTGCCCTGCTGGGGAATTTGATTCTGAGGAAGATGGGAATCTGTGGATGGAAATTTCAGTCTAGATGTTGAAGGGAATATGCACTGCGGGGGCCACTTTGACAGGCAATCATGGCCTCTGAGAACAGTGACAGCCTGGGCAGCAGCATCGGGGGCAAGAGAAAAATAGATTCCTGAGATAATAGAGAGAGAAGTGGTCATTGTAGGTGAAATGCAGGCAGGAAGATGAAAGGTGGCTGACACCGAAGGAGGAGCATGTGGGTGGGAGAGCGCCATCCTTCAAGGTAACAGGCAATTGGGGGAGGTTGAGGGAGCTTGGGCTGGGTGTTAACTACACACTCAGATTGGGCTGATTTGTTTCTTAGCAGCTTTGGTGAGGTGTAATTTACATACCATAAAATTCAGGTGAAGTTAGAATGGGTGAGTCTCTGGAACAGGAGAATTGAGTAACCACCATCACTATCCAGTTTGGGAAGATTTGCTCAGCCCTAGAAAGTTCCCTGGGTGCCTGTTATCCGTGAGTCTCTCCTTTGCTAGTTTGGGAATCCCTGCTTAATCTTCTGTTATATCTACTGCTTAACTTAATAAATTGATCCATATGATGACTTTAGTGATCTTCTGTAGGGAACAGAAGGGGACCTCATGGCTCTGAAGAGAGGGAACAAAAATCATCTTGGGGGCTTTCTCAGTTTTTATATCTGTCCTCAATGTGCTCAAGGGCGGTGGCGCCTCTCTGCCTCCCTTCTCCCAGGGGAGGGAGCCCCTGTTAGCTGGAGGCCCCCTCAGCATACTGGGTTTTATGAACTAACATGATACATTTTTATTTTGTTTATTAATTTAAACAAATGCCAATGATCATTTAGAGCTCAAATTATGGCTATATCACAAATACCTGAAGAAAGGATGCCTAACCAATGAGAGTGTGACACCTCAATTTTGGGAAACAGCCCTGGCTTTCCCATAGGAAATATAAATTGCTCCATCACTATTTCTTCAGTAGGTTTTTGCTTTTTAAAAAATTTATTTATTCTTGTCCAGGTGTGGTGGTGCAAGCCTTTAATTTCAGGACTCAAGAAGCAGAGGCAGGTGGACCTCTGTGAGTTGGAGGTTGGAGGCCAGCTTGGTTTAGCCAAAGCTATGTAGAGAGTCTCTGCCTCAAACGAATGAACAAACAAAAATATTTATTTTTAATTCTGTGTGTGGGTGTGTGCAGCTGAGTCCTGGTGCCTGTAGGGGAGAGAAGAGGCCTTCAAAGACTCTGGAGCTCGAGTTACAAGTGGTTGTGAGCTATCCAACATGGACGCTGGGAACTGAACTCAGGTCCTCTGCAAGAGTGGTACATGCTCTCAATTGCTGAGCCATCTCTCCAGCCTACTCAGTAAGGATTGTAAGTGCAACCCAGTCATGTGAAATCTTAAAGGGGTAGACTCCCTTGATTCCATAAGCATTTGGAGGTATGTGAATAATTTCCATTGTAAGCAGGGGCAGGTGACTACTTCAGCAGCAATGTGGTTTTATTGAATGTTTGAGGACAAATCTGCTTGAAGGTTCCTGATGTTTCTAAGGCAAACTATCCCATCAGGGGCCTGTTTCTTAGTACTTATCTTTAAGTTTATGACAGATATCTGAAGTCTCTTACATTCCATTTCAATTTTATCTGTCTTGAGTAATGTCAAGATTTCTTAATTAGTTGCAAACAGTGTCAACACCATGAAGCCTGAACTGCTGCTTTGGATGGATATGATAATTATCAGCTAGTTCTCTCTCTCTCTGTCTCTGTCTCTCTCTCTCCTCCTCCTCCTCTTCCTCCTTCTCCTCCTCCTCTCCTTCCTTCTCCTCTCCCAATTGCCCCAAAGTATCAAGGACTCAAAGTGGCTTTAGCAGGCAACTGTGGTCCTATTGTATTTTCATTCCTCAGAGGAATACCATTTCAACTTCCCCTAGTCCATCACATGCAGAGATGGGAAGCAGGAGCAGCCACAGGCTTTAAAAAACCATCCCATGAGGAGAAAAACAAAACTATCGCATCACAGAGTCAGCAGGTTCAACCTTCACTCAGCAAGCTGTGCCAGCCCTGCAGCTTATCTCTAGAGAATGTGACAGAAAGGATGATAAAGATTTCCTTAATTGCATCCCTACTTGCCGAGCGCCTCCTATGTGCCAGGCTCAGGACTGGGCTCAGGACTGGGCTCACGTGATACAGCAAGAAATAAAACAGGAGGCCCTGAATTCTGGGGATGCCACTGTGGCAAGGCAAAAAATGAACAAAATGAATAGCCAGTTTAATGATGAGGAGGAGAGCGACATTTATGATGAACTCCAGTTGACATGTGCCATCCCCCAAACAGGGCCCAGGAAGCACAGCTTGGCAGCTCAAGATAGCTCCTGGAGGCCAGGTTCTCAAGAGACTGATCTGATGCACACAGAGAGGCAGGGGCGAAGGCCAGTGCTGAACAGACCAACTTAGCCCAGACTCATGAAAGGGGAAGACTATGGAAAGCCACAGAAGAATGGCTGTAAGCAGGCAATAAGCCTGGCATATTTGGTTCCGTGGAATGCTCACTCTGTGTGTAAAGTGCATGCTGGACTGGGGCAAGACAATGAAGAGACCAGGAGACCTGAGCACTTAAAGAGTGTTTGTGATGTTTAGAAGACAGAGCTCTTAGCTGGGTCTTGAGGATGATGGTGACAAGTAAATTCCCTGTAAGGAGGATTTTCCCTGTGCACTAGAGATGGTACTCGCCAGGGTCAGTGATCCAGGCCAAGGAATAAGAGTGCCTGGCTCCAGAAAGGAGCTGTCCAGACATAATAGTTTGGCATCTTTTGAATGAAAACCAGATTGAAGTATTCATAACACATACCAGAGATCACAGGTTTGTGAATAAATGTATCTCACCATGTTGGTCTCAAAAAAGTGTTCTTTAAAAAAAAGTTATTTTCCACAGTAATTCTGTAGATATCTCTTCAATGCGTAGAGAAGTATAGAAATTCTCAACAACTTACATCACTTATGGATGCTACCCACAATCTCACCCCTGAATATTAGTGCTGTCTCCAAGCAAATGAAACATGGCGTGAAAGACAAGGAAAAGGCAAGAGTCAAGGGTGTAAGAAATACCATGGTCTTTTCTGTTTGCCATCACAGGAAGATTAGGCCATGGCAATGAGAACATTTCTGGGCAGTCATTAATCATGATCATCTCTAGTTTATGTGAAGAGGGAGGAGGCATTTAACTATAAATAGATACTTATATATAGTCTGTGCATAGAAGTTTTCTTTTCTTTTTTTTTGACAGTGACATAAAGGACAACTTTATTAAAGCAAGCTCACATTTTCAGAGGCTTAGTCCATTATCATCATGGGCATAGAAGTTTTCTAAGAAGATTTAAAAAAAAACACAAAGTTTGCCTTTAATCCCAGCACTTGGTAGGCAGAGGCAGGAGGATTTCTGTGTGTTCCAAGCCAGCTTAGTCTACAGAGTGAGTTCCAGGATAGCTAGGGCTATTCAGAGAAACCCTGTCTCAAAAATAACAACCACAAAAACAAGCAAACAAAAAAACACCACGAAAGGTTACCTTTGGGGATTTGAAATGAGGCTAGATAAAAGAGAAATGTTTAGTTTTAATAGTATATCATTCTGCTATGATGACATTTAATAAAATAGCCTGAAATATCAGAGGACAGAGTCAAGCCATGAAAGTCAGGGAGTGGTGACCCACATCTTTAATCCCAGCAGTCAGGAGGCAGAGATCGGGCTGGATCTCTGTGAGTCAAGGTCTAACAGAGCCAGGCAGTGGTGGCACCCATCTTTAATCCTAGCTCTAAGAAAAGAAGTGAGACAGCTGGGTGGAGACAGAAGACAGAGGAGTTCTGAGGTGCCTGGCACTTCCCTTTTCAGCTGAAGACCAAGAGGTTTGCATTTGGAGGATTCATAGAGACAGGCCTGAGGAATTGGCTGGGTGAGAAATGGCCATATCTCTATCTCTCTGGTATTTCAAATTTTCCCCAACATCTGTTTCTGGGTTTTTATTATAATACCAAATAGAATTCATGCAACATTCTGCTTGTTTTTTAAATGTGAGGACATATAAATTTATAACTATAGTATTAAGGATATGCAATCAAAGCAGAGTGTACTAGAATCCATGGACCATCTCCCTAACCACCCATTCCACTGTGGAGCATTTAAGAAACTGGATTGTTATCCTGTTGGCTGTTGCCTAAGGTCATTCTATTGTCCCAGGGCATATCTGGGTAACAAGAACATCAACTTCTGGAGGCTCATCTTTTAAAGCATGAGCTCTTGGCCTTCTTGCTTACACTGGACACTAATCTCTAGACATGAACTTCAAATCTTTACTGTTGTCCTGGGAAGGTCAGTCTCAGTCTCCATCGTTTTTTCCTTGATGGGTTGCCTCAGATGTGTTAGGTGTGGAAATTCTAGCTACTGTGTGATTTAGGCTGTCTATAGAGTACAATTAAACCAGCCAGTCCACCCTAGGCAGCAAGGAAGAGGAAAGGGTGCTATCAAGTTCAATAGTTTTTCTCTTCAGGATTTGTCTGATGCCATTTTGTTGTGATCAATACCTTAACCACAGAAGTGAAGGATAGGTTGTTACCACAAGGGCCAAATCCATTCAGCTGCTGGTGCCTGTCAGAAGCTCTACATGAAAAAAAACTCTGAGACAAAGTCTGAGCTCTGCAAGAAATAAGGAGTTAGTCACTGTCTGTCTATGTCGGCCCAGGTAGAGATCACTAAAGTGCATAGATCAGTCTCATCCTCCCTGGACTTCAAACATGCTTTTGTCCTCAAGTAAAATGAGCAATCCAGCTTCCCCCAGCTGATACACCTGCCACAGCCTGCCCCATGCCCATGTTAGTCACATGTGAGTATGCACATCTCTTTCCATAGCTCACTGCTCCTGGGGATGGGGAAAGGGTATCTTCTTGTTCAAATCTGACACCTTATGGTACTCTACACCTACCCAGCACACAGACCGTTTATGGAATGCAACTCTATGAAAGTGAGTATTAGTACAGTCCTAAGTGAAGAGAGAGCCCTGGGGAAGTGCAGCCAGCGATGGGAGAAAGCACAAGGAGGGGGAGCCAAGGTGTACTGCTGTCGTCACCCATGACTGCTGTAACAGTTTGCTGCCATTAACTTAGCAAAAGTCAAAAGACACCTTTATTATCCTACAGCCCAGAGTTTTATAGGCTCAGTGTGGTGGGGCTGTGTTCCATGAGGAGGGGCGGGAAAGATTCCCTCTTTGTCACCTCTGGCTACAGAGGCTGCATTCCTTCCTACTGACCCAGCCTGAAACATCAGCCAGCCCCTGTGCTTCCCCCCTTCCCACCACCTTGTCCACAGGAGCCCCTGTGTTTGCACCAACCCCACAGTCTCTGGCAGAACCAGCTGACAGGCAGCCTTGCTTCAAGCTGCAATTTTGCCTCACCCTGCTATGGGTCATGGGGAGGTGGGGATGAACATGGAACCAGGACACTCTGGAATTTCCGCCATAGGCTCAGGTGTGCTTCCCAGGTAGGGGTGCAATGGGGGATGGACTGGGAGGGATTGGAACTTTTAGAAGGTGGGACCTGGCTGGAAGAAGTACATCACTAGAGGCAAGCTTGTGGCGTTATATCCACCCCTGCACCCAGCTTGCTCTCTCTGCTTCTCAGTGAACATGCTCTCACCACCATGAATTTGGACATTGTACCCCACAGCTGTGGCAAACTGAAATTCTGTAGCTGAGCCAAAATAACCTGTCTTTCCTTTAGCTGTTATGGATTCTGTCACATTGACCAACGAGACACTAGTATACCACATAAGGAGTACATTTACAGGCTCTGGGAGTTACGATGGAACGTCTTGGGAGGGGCTGTGCTATCTTCAATTATATGTAAGGAGAATCCTGGCCTTCTAGTAAGCTCAAATGCAGTTGTTTCTCACAAGTCAGAATCAGAGTTCCTTTATGTTCCTCACAAGAACCGGAAGAAGCTGCTTTCAGCCCTAGGAGCAGTAGGGAGGATCCTGAGGGTTCAAAGGTGGCATCCGCTGAGCCTCAAGGTCTCTTACAGTTTCTATAATACTGAGAACCTGGGCTGGGGCAGGGAGCTGTTCTGAAGCCCTACAGGATGCTTTACCCGTCCTCAGGCCAGATGCTGAGTCTATTGGGGAACCTCAAAAGAACCTGCCCAAAGTCTGAAGGTTTGTGGGAAGGCATCCTTGGGGATGGCATCCTTTGCCTCCTGAAATATGCCCATTTTGAGCTTCATACCTCAGGTTTTATGGGCTAAAGTACTACAGAAAGCCTAGTTACTTGTGTGCAAGTAAGAGAACACACAGAAGGAAACATACATTAATACCTCAGAAATATCTCAGGCCACACCTTTGCCTGGCTTTGTCTGCAGCCTGTCTCAGCTCCATAAATACCTCATTACAGCCCTGCCTGAGGCTACCTCCCACATATGTCTCAGGATTCAATTGTCCCTAAGCCCCAAACAGTCACCCTCTCCCCCAGGCTATGATGCCAATGATCATGTCTGGAGGGGCACACAGGAGCCTACTACTGTAAGCAGCTCGTCTCCAAGGCCGATAAGGGGGTCACCCCGACTTGAGGATTGTAAAGATTTATAGGGGGAGGGCTACTGGAACAAAGCAGTATTAATGACAAGTGAGCCACTGTTGGAAGCAGGATAACTTAGTAATGACCAGGGGACAAAGACTGGGTAGGAGGGCCTTCCTAGAGTGTGTAGTTTTCTATTTGCTCTACTTCTTTTGGAAAATAAGCATGAAAAGATGTGAGTTTAGTGGTTGTGAGAGGCAGAGGAAAGACCCAAGAGTGACAGCCCTTAACTTGGCCCCAAAGGCTCAGGTGGCCCTGGCTAGGGCTGAGACTTGGAGGAGGAGCCTCAAGGTCGGAGGGGCTGGGCCTGGGGGCAAGCACACCTAGAAAGTGAAAGCCTTCTAGGGTTTCCAACCCATTGGCTTGATACCTTACCAGCCAGACAAATCTCATTCTTTCCCTTTTAGGATTCATTTAAACATTTCCTGTAACTTTCCAAAAGATGTTAACCTTGGTATCTAGGTAGTACTTGTATAACTCCCTGGAATGTGTCTGTTGACTTAGTTCCGGCATGCGTTGCTGTATCTGATATTACTTCCTAATGCTTTACTGAGATGAAAAAGCCTCAAGTGTTGTGGCCACAGCTGGGTCTGCTCAGCTTGCCTTTCTTTGGAAACCTTGCACCTGTCGTCCTACTACTATATCAGTCATGGTCAACGCTTCCCCCCCCTACACACACACACACACACACACACACACACACACACACACACACACACAGAGTATTTTTTACTTGTTCTGAATATCAAACTCAAGCCTAATGAATGTTAGGCAGGTACAGTTGTTGAACTCCAGCCTCTGCCCTTGGCATCATATATTTATTCTCTACCTCAAAAACAATAACGCTGCAGAAGAAAAAGACTTGTAAACTTTAAAGATTTTAAAGAAAAACTAATAAGCTTTTTTTTTAATCAATTTTAAAGTTGCAGTCGAAGAAAAACTAACAAAGTCAACCACCGTGTGGAGGATCTCAAGCATGAAGATTAGCAAGACTTGTTACCAGCAAGCATTTCTGAGTCATTTTAATGGACAGGATGGGAAATCACAGCATCCACAGGTCTTTGAGAGGGCCAAGAGAGATCCCGATGGAGAAGAAGGCATTCTCATGGCTGCTACTTCTGGTTCCTGTGGAAACAGAGAACTGATTCTGAGGCCTTCCTTCAAACTTAATGGTCAGGTGGTCTTAGGAGTGGATCAAGGCTGCATTCATATGGCTTTTTCCACCTCTGAGTCAAGAGCGACTGCTGAGTGCCCAGATCAATGAGCTGTGGTATAACCACAGACAAACAGCCACATCCGAAACAAAGTGCAAACCAAGGATTTTGCCAGGCTATTCCACTTATGCCATATTTTAGTGTTTTTCTATCTGTACCAGATGTTCTGGCCCCTCAGCATCCAGTGTAGCATTTTATCCTGTCTGCCTTGTATTGGCCCTGTTTCCTGGGTGGATTTTTCGCCTCCCTGGTCTGTCTGGGAGGCCAGATTGGGCAGTATAATTAACCAAGGTTTTATAACTAAACATACCAGTCTGACTCCCGGCAGAGAGCCTTAATGGCCAAGAAGAATTTGGCAGATGTTTATTATCTGCCCATTTGAAAGTTTCTCTTTTAACATCTCCTTTGAGCCTCAGCTAGCCCATCATAGTGTCTGCCTTATAGGTTTATTATAAAAATTAGATGAGTTAACCCAGAACAAAAATTGGTGTGTGGTAAATTCCTAACACTCTAGTTCCCCTTGTCCTTGGGCAGGGGACACTTTCCATGTTCCTCAGTGGCTGCCTAAAGCTGCATAATACCAACTTCATAATTTGATGCCTTTGAACTTAGCTGAGCATTTTCATGCATCACAGTGTAATTTTGTAATTTGAAATACAACAGGAAAATTAGCATGGGTTTCTTTTCTCCTTACTGTGCATGCTGCAGGTAGAAGACTTGTTTTTTTGTTTTTACTGTAAAATAAATCTTAGATTATTTTCATCCAGGCAAGAATTTTCACCTAAAAGAAGAGTTTTATAACTTCTCTTTGGCATGTCAAAGTGGCCAGCATCACTGATCTAACAAGGATATCACTGAACAAAATAAAGTTTATTTAAACCCAAGCACCAGGATATGACAAGCTGATCAGATAACCAAGATGGTCTCCATGATTAATGGGTGAGAAGTATACACAGAATGGATACATTGGGCAAAGGGACGCTCGTGCCTAGGAGGGAGGTGGATGGTGTGAGATTTCACCACACTTGCAACAATGGCATGAAATTTAAAACATGAATGTCTTTAATTCTGGAGTTTTCCATTTAACATTTTCAGGCTATAGTTGACTATGATAAACTTAAGTTGAAAGGAAAACCTACAGGTAAGGGGACCATTGGGTTATTGACAGTTACTATGTATATTTTTATTAGCTTCCCTAGTGTAAATGTGCTGTTTTTCAAGACTTTGAGTGCCCTGCTTCAAGGAAAAACACTAGTTTTTCTAGCTTCTTTCTTGTATGATTTTTTTTTTAATCTGCCTCGTAAAGAATGAGTTCCATATGATCACGTTCTGCACCAGTTTCAGGATATGACACCATCTTTAAATTTGAACACAATCTTAGCAAAGAAATTTAAAATGTAGAAGTAAAATAAATATCAACTGATGTTCCTCCTAGCAGCAAGAAAAAGAAGTGGTAAGGGTGGAGGATTCAGTAGGTAAATGGTGAGGGTGGAGGGTTCAGTAGGTAAATGGTGAGGGTGGGGGGTTCAGTTGTAAATGCTAAGAGGGGTTCAGTAGGTAATTGGTAAGGGTGGAGGGTTCAGTAGGTAAATGGTAAGGGAGGATTCAGTAGGTAAAATGGTAAGGGTGGGGGGTTCAGTTGTAAATGGTAAGGGGGGGGTTCAGCAGCTAAAGATCTACTTCACAAACACCAGAGCTTAAATTTGGTTCCCCAGACCCCAGGTAGAGTCTATACATATTACATCTGTAATCTCAGCACTGAAGAGACAAGAACAGAGGATTCCTGGGGCCTCCTGGTTAGCTAGTTCAACCAAATCAAAGTTGGAGAGCGATAGAACCCTAACCCAGCATTGACCTTTGCCTCCCCCATACATACTTTCTCAACACACACACACACACACACACACACACACACACACACACACACACACACACGAATACAACACACATAACAGAGGGAGAGACAGACTGACAGAAATAGAGAGAGAGAGAGAACATAGCAGAGGTGACGTGTGTATGAAGAAGGCCTTCTAAAATGACCCCTGACCCATGGTCTAGTCTGTGCATAAGTGGCAAAGTCCTCCTAAGGGGTTCTGATTCCTTTGAACCCCTTTCTTGCTCACTGGATCTGTACCACTGGTGGCAGGTGGCACAGGTCACAAGCTCTGATTACTTCCTATCCTGAAGGCTCTCTGTACCCAGAGGCTTCACCCTTACTCTCAAGCACTCTATTGAACCCTCGCCTACTCTAAGTCTGCATAGTTTAACTGTCATTCAGAGTTCAGATTTCTGCCCTTCAGGCCCTTAAATCACAATAGAGTTTGTCTGTAAGAGTCCGATAATGTTACCCTCCAACCATCCTGCTATTGGGATTATGCTGGAGTCCCCACTTTGAAGGAAGCAGCTAGGGTTGTATTGGAGAAAACTGGCACAGGCTCAGTAGCTGTTTGCTTAGTTTTTTCAGCTCTCCCACGGTCTCTCCTGTATGAGACCCAGGAGCTAGACTTCTCACTTCACCTTAATGATGAATGGAACTCTATTTTCTTCCCCAGACTTTCCCAAACTCAACATAACTCACACCTCCATTCCAGGGAGAGCAGGCAGGGTGGTGGCTAATAAAATAGTGGACTCACACACAAGCCTTTGGAGACAGCTGGCTCCTTTCAGTCTCCCAACCACACCACGGCCTGTGCTGGGGCACCAAGCTGCCAGGCTTCACTTAGCAGTTCCCATAATGTGGCAATCACAGGTTAGGTAACTGCAAAATGTGTGCAGGGAACAGAAGCTGAGGCCCTGCTAAGGGACTCAGAGGATCTTCGCAAGCCTTCCTCTGCTCTTCTCACTATACAGTACACAACCTCAATTCATAATGCTTTTTATTAAAAATTATTTTTTTACCTGTCTTGGTGTTTTGCCTATGTTTATGTCATGCACCATGTGTGGGCCTGGTGTCCTCAGGAGCCAGAAGTGAGCATTGAATCCTCTGTAACTAGGGTTACAGAAGGTCCTGAGCTGCAATGTGGGTGCTGGGAACCAAACCCAGGTCCTCCAGGAGAGCAGGCTTCCTTTATCTTCTAAGCCAACTCTAATCCCTAGTGTAAGATTTTAAGACATGTATAGCCTTTAAAGAAATATTTTATCAATCAACTAAAATATTGTCTAAAGGAATTAGAAAACGAGTTAGCTAAATATTGATTACATTTGTCCCAAACAAATAATTTATATAAGTCAATTGTAAATGATCAAATATTCACAAAGTAAAATGGCCCCTCTCCCTCTATCAGCTTTGAAGTTTCAGATTTTTTGCAGTCATTGGAAATAAAGTGTGAAACAAGAAGACACTAAGTTTTCTTCCTCTGTTACAGCCCCTGTGATTAGAACAGTGAACTGGAGCATCATATCCTTTAGGACAATGACAACAATAAGAAGAGTGGGGATGGAGAGACTAGAATCTTCACACACAGCAGGTGGGAGCAGAGAACTCTGGAGTTGCTATAGAAAATAGTTCAGTGGTTTCTCTGGTACAGGATTACCAGCTGACTCAGCAGTTACTGGAAAGAGCTGAAAGGAATCTTCAAATGCTTCTGCAGGAAGCATGTAACATACTTCACAGTAGCTAAAGGATGTAAACAGCCCAGGGTCAGTCAGTGAATGGCTAGGTAAGTTAGCTGTGCTATCTGATCAACTATTACTCCATCATCAAAAGAGAATGAAGTATTGATACATGTTGTGATATGGATAAACCTTGAAGAAATGCTGCATGAGACTCCAATAACAACCTTCACTCCGGGTAAGATTCCATTTGGATAAACTATTCACAGAGACAGCAAATAGATTGGGGATGGCCTGGATTTGGGGCTTGGATGGAGAAGGCCAATTTTAGATTTATTTACTTATTTTATTTTTAGATTTCCTTTCTAGGTGGTGAAATATGTGGGGGTTGACTGAGTGATGGATGCACAGTACCGTGAATGCAGGAATTGCTGTTTCTATCTTTTGACATTGATCATGTGTGAGTGTCAGGACAACTTGTGGAAGCCGGCTCTCCCTACCATGTGGGTCCCAGATTTTGAAGTCAAGTGGTCAGGCTTGGTGACAAGTGCCTTTCACTCACTGAGCTATCTCAGCAGCCCCCTTTAAAATAAAAATATTTTTATATTTTCTTATATGTGTGAAATAAACACTATTTCTTAAAAGAAACACACACACAAGAGAAAACCAGACCATATTAATCAAAAGGATTTGCTAGCTTTAAGTCTGCAGTTCTGAAACTGTTCTTTGGAAAATTTGTGTATAATACTACAAAAAATGAAGTATTAGGGGGACTTCTATATTTTATTAAATGTGTAGCATTATGTTTAGTAACAGAAAAACTTCAAATCAACAGTACTTGAATTTGAAAAAACATTAAGAAGTCATTAAAAGAGATAATTTGTCTAATAAATTTTGTTTTGTATAAATATTTGTCAAGGTAGGATTTTCTGAATCCATGAATTTCATGAATACAAAATGAAAATACTTTGCCCAAAATATCTTCCATATTGTAAATACTGAAACAAACAGAACATGCTATTAAATAGAATTTTCTCTGAGGTTACCAGGTTCCTCAGAACCTGTAGAAAGAGTGTTTTATCATTAAAATTGTTATGATCTATTCTACAAAAAAAAACTCAATAGTGATAACATCAAATTAACAGTTACTATTTAAGATAAATATAAAATGAGGATGATTGCAGAGAGAGGATGTAGTCCTGGTGGAATTGCATTCTTGACATGAGCACAGCCATGTTGAAGGGGTCTCAGGGCCAGGGGAATGGTATGTGCTGCCCTGGGCCTGCAACTGTGATGCTGATGTAACAGTGACCTGCCACAGGAGAGCCATATGGAAAGTCTGGACCATTTCCTTGGTCAGGGATACTGCATGACCATGGGCCCCTGCTAAGACCCCCTACTAAGATTAGCTGCCTTTCCTATTTTCCTGATATAATGTATAATGAATACACCAAGTACACTGCTGTCATGATGCCTCCAGCCTAGCTTTACTGTACTTGGGTCTGTCATTTCTTTATTCTGTATTCACTGGGGTGTAGTCCCTCTTAATCCAAGCACATCACCCACTGGATCCCAGCTGTAAGCTACTTGTATCTGTCTTTCCTTTAGTTTTTCTTTATTTTTAATTTTTTTTTTAGATTATACCACTAAACATCATTCCCCCTTCCCCTCCTGGCTTCCAAGCCAGTGGTTCTTAACCTGTGGATCATGATCCTCTGGGGGATCAAATGATTGATGTTTTCACAGGGTCACCTAAGACCACAGGAAAACACAGATATTTATATTATAATTCATAACAGTAGCCTAATTATAGTTACTAAGTAACAACCAAAATAATTTTATGGTTGGGGTTACCACAACAGGAGGTATTAATAAAGGGTCACAACATTAGGAAGGTTGAGAACCACTATACACCCTGACCCCCCCTATACACCCTGATCCCTCTTTCAAACTCATGATCTTTGTGGTTGGTGTGTGTGTGTGTGTGTGTGTGTGTGTGTGTATTTAAGTACATATATACATAAGTGCATAAATACAACCTGCTCAGTATATAGCTGTTCTTTGTTAACTATTTCTGTTTTCAGGGCTAAC
Organism: Sigmodon hispidus; assembly: GCA_004025045.1. Lineage (NCBI taxonomy): Eukaryota > Metazoa > Chordata > Mammalia > Rodentia > Cricetidae > Sigmodon > Sigmodon hispidus. The sequence goes on along the minus strand of PVIH01014007.1, from coordinate 2,356 downwards.
CATTTGGTATTGGCTAACCACTTAGTATGCTCCTCCTTGGGAAAACTATGTCTCCAGCTCTCAGCATTCTTTGGTGGTCTGTAGCTCTGTGTGTAGGGTTGAGGCCTGAGCATTCCTCTCCTATGTTAGCCTGGATACTGGTGTTAACCACCTTTAGGCCATATATAAGCAGCCATACTGGAGAGATGTCATGGGTGTAGTTTCTACCATTTCTAAGTAACCCAATTTTACAGCAAATGCCATGTTTGTACAGCCTGTATGATCTTTCTGGCCATTCTTTGGCAATGGTCCCTGAGATTTAGGTTCAGGAATTTTTTGGATGAGTTTTGTTTGTTTGGTTGGTTTTGTAGTTGTATCAGTTGGGACTGGGGTTCATAACTCTGTGTTTTGATTAGCTGTGGTTTTTCTGTAATGGTCTCCATCTTTTGCAAAGTGAAGTTTCCTTGATGAGGAGTGAGACCGTAAGTATAAGGACACATATTTAGAATGTGGTTAGGGATATTTCTGGTTTAGTAAAATGACGGTGCCAGGTTCTCCTCCAAGATCCATGACTTCACTAGCTTTGAGTGGTTGGCTAGGTTTCCAGTGCCAGGCATGTTTTCCCTCTTGTTGAACAGATCTTAAGTCCAGTTAGAGAGCTGTTGGTTACCACCACGGTGTGCAGCCACTACTGCACACTTGCGGGTATAGTGCTGGCTGTTGTTATGTGCTGTAAGCAGCATAGCTGGGTACAACTGTTGGTTGCTTTTGAAACTTGCATGGTGCCTTCATGTTGTATGAAGGCTAGTCCTCAGGGAGGAAGCTTTCAGGTTAGATCCAGTTCAGGTCCTCTGGGCCCTGTTTCTGAAGTGCATAGTATCTTCAGCAATAGGGACTTACCTTCCACTTCTGCACTATTAGTGGTAGCCCATAGTGTTTTGAAAAATCTCTTGCACAACCCTGATCAAAACTCAAAACAATAGTTTCTCATGAATGGTATTGGGATTTTTGTTAGATGGTCTATGGCTTTTGAAAGGAACATTGTCAGCCTAGATGAGAAAATTTCATTTAAATTATATACATTTATTTATATGCAATATTGTAGATTTTTAAGGTAGTTAATATGATTCATTATGACTTTTCAGACATTCGATATTTTACCACCTCCTAGGTTGATAGTTCACACCTCCATTTAGAATCCGTCGTTTAGGTACCATCTACCAAAATTAAATGAAGATCAGATTAATTACCTAAACAGGCCTATAACCCTTAAGGAAATTGAAGCTGTCATTAAAAACCTCCCCAAAAATAGGAGCCCTGGTCCAGATGGTTTCAGTGCCGAATTCTACCAGACATTCAAAGAAGAATTACTACCGTTACTCCTCAAACTATTTCACACAGTAGAAACTGAAGGAATATTGCCAAATTCCTATTATGAGGCCACAATCAACCTAATACCCAAGCCACTCAAAGACACAACAAAGAAGGAGAATTACAGACCAATTTCCCTCATGTATATTGATGCGAAAATTCTCAACAAAATTTTGGCAAACCGTATACAACAATGTATAAAAGACATCACCCACCACAACCAAATAGGCTTCATCCCAGAAATGCAGGGCTGGTTTAACATACGAAAAACTGTAAATGTTATCAATCATATAAACAAACTAAAGGATCAAAACCACATGATCATATCCTTAGATGCGGAAAAAGCCTTTGACAAAATCCAACACTCCTTTATGATTAAAGCCCTGGAGAGATCAGAAATACAGGGAGAATACCTAAATATAATAAAGGCGATTTACAAGAAGCCGACAGCCAGTATCAAACTTAATGGAGAAAAACTCAAAGCAATCCCACTAAAGTCAGGAACTAGACAAGGATGTCCTCTCTCCCCTTATCTATTCAATATAGTTCTCGAAGTCTTAGCTAAAGCAATAAGGGAACGAAAAGAGATTAACAGGATACAAATTGGAAAAGAAGAAGTGAAGCTATCTCTATTTGCAGATGATATGATTGTATACATAAGCGACCCACAAAATTCTTCTAAGGAACTGCTACAGCTGATTAACACCTTCAGCAATGTAGCAGGATACAAGATTAACTCAAAGAAATCAGTAGCCCTTCTATACACTAAAGATAGAAGAGCTGAAAAAGAAATAAGGGAAACATCTTCCTTCATAATAGCTGCAAATAGTATTAAATACCTTGGAGTAACTATAACCAAAGAAGTAACAGATCTATTTGACAAAAATTTTAAATCACTGAAGAAAGAAATTGAAGAGGATATCAGAAAATGGAAAGCTCTCCCATGTTCCTGGATTGGTAGGATCAACATAGTAAAAATGGCAATTCTACCAAAGGCAATCTACAG